>BMAV01006768.1:110893-145371 GCA_019973955.1 Trichonephila inaurata madagascariensis
AATGCTATAAAACCAAGATAACATTGGAACTTTAAAATGTGGAAAATTGATCAAAATATTTTAACTCCTGTTTTGCCTTTTTTAATTATTATTTTTTATATTTTTTATTCTGTCACTAACACTAAATTAGAAGCATTTAAAAAACAATACTAGAAATTTTTCTAAAACCAATAATACAACAAACTTCATAGAATGTCTTTGTTACCGCTGTGACATTACCACTGACAAAACACTTTATTGCTGTTGCAAAGATTGTTCAAGAAAGCCTATTTATAACCTCTTGAAAGAGATATTCGAGGAGAAGTGTCATTGAATGATTCCTGTTTATTGATATTATTTAAATACAGAACTTTCGTAACAAATCAAACAACTACTGATCCACGCTTGTTTTTCACTACAAAATAGTCAATCTCCCAATCATCTTGAAACGATACATTTTCTTCGAATGCTTTCGCTTGTAAGACATGAAAGATATTTAAAAATTACTAGTTCCATCTATAAAATGGTCGCTGTGCTCCACTGTTGTCTGTTATCACTAACCGAAACCGTTCCAAATAGAAAAAGAACATCAATTTGAACCAGTACGACACCCACAACAAAAAAGCAAAGTGATATATTTGATTTCTTGACAAAGAATTTCTCACTGAATTTTTAATACTGTGTTCTAAATTAAATTTCTCAGAGCAATGGACCATAGCTAGGCCACTTGAAAAGGCTCGGTGGGCCGATTTTTTCTGTATCGGATTTTTATCCAGTATAAGGATAATAATTCGCCAAGTTGACGATAAACAAAGGTGTTGGGTAAAATAGGATCCAATCTTATATTTATGCATATATGTGACAGAGCTAACAGTACCCCATAGAGTAACAGACTCCTCAGCTAAAATCCAGCCCTAGAATGAAGCTGTTTACAATTTTCTAATTTGAATGCATACACGTAACTGTACATGCTATTCCTTTCTGTGTATTTTGTGTGTGTGTTAATTTTTGGTAATTTGATGTATGTGAATAAATATAACATACGTGTCGTAATATAACATACTCTTCACTGTTACATACATACATTGTATGATCCAAAAGTTCGGTGACAAGGTGTAGAAAACCTAGCCCTGAACAGTTCACTACATCGAAGCACATTCACCATCAAAGCAGTACCTTTGGGCGACGATACACTTCTGCCAGCGTTTGTATAACTTCTGAAACACAGCTGGAAGCCATTTTTCGCAACTTCTCGTAAGGCTTTCTGTAATGTTACTTTCACTTCATCTGATGACACAAAACGGCATCCCTGTAAATGTCTTTTCATTGGGGAACAGATAAAAGTCACACGGAGCTGTCTGGTGAATAGGGGGATGCGGAAGCACGTCAGCACGTGTTTTGGCAAGGAACTTTTTTGCCAATTGGGATCGATGTGCTGGGGCGTTGACATGCAGAAGATACCAGTCATCACTCTGCCAGAAATGAGGCAGTTAACTACGAATGGATTCCCTTAAGCCATGTCTTCGTGAAATGTGTAGCATCAGAGATTTGTGCGTTTGGTGCCAATCTTTTTGAACACATTCAGCCACCAATTCAGCCACCATTCATCATCCGTAAAGTCGAAATTCGTCTAACGCGTTCATTGTCTTCGATGGAATTCGGCCCTCTTTAAAGCGCCGATTCTAAATCTTGAATCTCGCCATGGTAGATTCACCATACACCTTACTTAACACTTACAAAATCTTCATTGGTGTTTTACCGAAGCGTGATTGTCGAATTTAAATGTTCAACGCTTTTCAAGAAAAGCCATCTTTCTTACATTGCGAAGCAAAGCTAACTAACTTCGGAAGATAACAGCTGCGCGTGCTGCTTGGTACCATGACATGGACTAAACCAACTTGACCAGGTAGGGAAGGGTTGGGAGAATCCATTTTAAGAGGTTTAACTTTAGGTACTTGCTTTCTTCGTGAGCAATGACAACAGTTCCCGAATTTTTGGATCGCACTACGTATATATATAATGTTAATAATAAAATTAATAGTAATTAAATGTACAATTCATATTTCTCAGATTGTGTTTGCGAAATTACCATTATATTTATATTTATCAAAAAATCGATGTTTCTTTTAAAAGCTTTAAAATGTTTTAATTTCTCTTTAAACATACGCATTTGTAAGATATTTAGAAATATTTGAATTTATATATATAGGCAGGCATATGTGCTGTACAAAAATATGTAATAAGTAGGAGTGGGTTATATAAAAAGTATATTTTTAAAATAAACTAACGAAGTAGTATAAATAGTGTTATATATAAAACGTCATTATAAAAAATTGCGAATACTGTGTTATGTGACCTTATGACATCTAAATATTTCTCGTATTGTACTCGATTCACACGCATTATTAAAAATAGAAATATTTTAGATATATTCTACATATTTTTAAAACGGCTTTGTAAATCTTTTGTACATTTGTAAACCTTTCTTACAGAAGTTATTTAAATAATAATTTATCTCGCAAATGCGTCGCCGGTAATCATAAAATACTTTAATTTATTCAGTCCGTATCACCATGGCAACACGCTTTTGGAGATTAAAAGTGGTCACGTGAATAAGAAAAATATAAATAAATAAGTGCACATTTTAATGTTTCCGTTTCAGGAAACATTTCCTGCCCCTTTTTTAATATGTTGCCATGGCAACGGATGGCAGCTTTTCCTTCCCTGCATCTGCGACGTACTTTCAACTTCTTGATCGATCTTTGAAGTATATTTTATGCTAGAAACTTCTGATGTTATATTTCGTGTAGGAATCTGATTAATAATTTTTTAATAATTTTCATTAATATTGCAAAATCAAACGATTTTTCGAGAACTGAAGAGAACTACGCATTTCGTATTTAACAGTCAAAACTTTTTAAATTGAATTGTGCATATACTGTAGAGTTCCAAAAACTTCGTCCTTATGTGTACCGAAGGGTAGACGAGTTTATGAAAATGTCGGGATATTAAGAATGGGATTAAAAAGAATAAGTATGAGTGTTTCCTCAGAAAATAATGTACTGCACTTTTGTATGTATTGTTTGCATGACAGCTCAACAGAAACAAAAATTGGCCAAATACCTTTAAACAAAGGAAAAATACCTACATCATGAAGTTTTAGAACAATGATTCCCAAATTGGTTCCTACGGACCCCCAGGGGTTCCCTGGTATTATTCAGGAGGGGAGGGGGCCACGAAAAATTAAAATGTAATTAAAATGTCCTTGAACAATGTAAGGGGGTTCATGCAAGGTTTAATATAAAATAAAAAAATTTTAATTCATTTTTATTTTTATGGAAATTTAAATAAATAACAATAATTCACTTGGATATTCCTGATTAGGAGATGAACCCTTTTGAGCGTGGAGTAATTCAGATCCACAAAACAGATGAATCCATATTAATACAGGAACATCTTATTGAAATATCTACAAATGAAGAACTTAAATCAATGTTTAAACAAGGATACCATATATTCTGGTTACAAAAACAGATCCCAATTTTATATCCTGCATTATGGATTATTGTACAGAAGTTGTTGACTACTTCCAATTTGATAGAACTTGGATTCAGTGCCGTAAGAAATCTCATCACACACACAAAAAAGAAACAGACTAAAAAGTAGTGCTCGTAGGGATTTGCGGTTACTATTCACAAACATTGAGACGGACATAAAAACACTCATAACAACTCATCAAGTTCATCCAAGTCATTAATATTTTAAATTTTATTTTAAACAAAAGTTATAACTCCAATAAATAATTCTTCAACAAAATGTTTTTTTTAAAATTTGTAGTTTTTATACTGTGCATTTATCTATCTTTTTCACTTGGGGGTCATTGGGAAATTTTTGTCTTTAACAAGGGCAAATTTTAACTATCAAAAGGGGTCCATGAGTTAAAAAAGTTTGGGAACTTCTGCTATACTATATGAAAATGAAAATTATTGAATAGTACCACAGATTAATTTATCTGATCAGACAAATCCCAGAAAAATACTTTATAAAGGCATTAAGTTGTCTATAACTAAAATTAAGTTGCTGACTTTTCAAGAACAGGCTACTTTTTTAAAGAAATGCGTAATGTTCCTTTGTCTTTCGTACTGCACTATGCGTTTTGTTGCTTCTTCACGAAGACGACTAAGGAACAGTAAGTTCATTACCGACGCACTTTGTTGTTTAAAGTACTGAAGGGTGGTTTCGATAGCCCTTAGTCCATCCCAAAGTAGTATTTTTGGAGTTTAAAGGTAACGGTTATACATTTACGTGGAACCTTAGAGAAAGCTCTATTATCCACTCATCATAATAAGTTGAACAGAGAATAATTTCTTGAAGTTACATAGTAATCCACATTTAATGTAGCGCGACAACACTGGTGGAGGGGTGAGAGGGAAACCACTCTCCCAGTTGATTTAGTTTGTGTTTCGCTTTCTTAGAAAAGCGAAGAGAAAACGACGTCACATCTCCATGACAACAAAGCTTGTCTTTCAATCGGCTGCCGCATCTCGACGGAACTAGAAGAGAAGGGATGAATTTCTTTACTAACATGGATTAAGAGTCCATTGTCCATTTTTTTTTAGTTTATTCGATGCCGGCATTTTTTTATTAACTGTGATAGCAGCAATAATTTCTGCAAGGGACACCTAGCAAAGGTGCGTCCGAGTTATCCTGACTCTAGGGTTAACGAGTGCCGAGTTTTAGGGACTATTGTATCTTTTTATACTGGAGAGAAAAATCTTGATTAGTTTTATAAAGTGAATTTTTCTTCTTTTTATTACTTCAAGGGGATGTTCTTTACAATGAAGTTAATTATTTGGGGGAGTAAATGTGTAATTACAACTAAATTATTTTACAATAAGAGTAATTTTTTATATTTTGTGAATGAAATTGTGTGCTATACACTTTTCTATACATCACATTACAGAAATAAAATTTTACTATACAATAGTAAAAGTTATTACTATCGAATAAAAAATTATATCATTGTACTATAATCAAAACTGTTTATGGGATTATTATTTTTGGTGCAATGTTTTTAAAAGTAAAATATTTGATATACACGCTCAATATACTGATTTTTTGTTTGGTTGTTTCAAGTATAGTTTTTTTTTCTCTTACATGCAATTCGATAACTTAAAAGAACCCCCTTTTTTTAGCTCAACAAATCATATTTATATAGAAAAGTATGAAACGGGGAAAACAACACCCTTTCATTAAAATATAAATAGAAATTCTAAAGTATGTTTTGTTTATTTTAAAAGAAAATGAAAGTAATAATGAGAATATTACACTGAACTGAGAACACTGAAGTTGAAGGACAAATTTAGAGGTTATGTAAAGCAAATTATAAAGGTGACCTTCAGTAATAAATTTAACCGTGATTTTTTTTTTAACATACACTATTAGTGCGAAAAAAATACGAGGTTGTTTTTTTTAAGTTGCTGTGTATATTAAAAAAATTGAAAATGTAATATAATAAGCATAACATATTTAAGTGATCAGACAATTTGAGTGTTCAGATAATTGTCTACAGTGAAATACGTTTAAGCGAAAATGCTTAAGACTAAGTTGGTTAACACGAAATTATACAACGGCTCCGATAAACTACTATGTATTTTCATGCATTTTTTTCTCCTAAGACGGAACGAAAATCGCTAAACACGAAAAGAATTCCCTTTCGGGAATGAACAAAATACGGAAAACACCAGGAGGATATTGAAACTGAGACGACACTTAAGACGACATCTGATAAAGTTTCTGTATTATTGGACTGCCCTACTGAAGCATCGGAAGAATTCCTTGCAGTACAGGATGATGATGTGTGTACAACCCCAATTATGGCAGACAAAGACATTTCAGAGTTTCATCAAAGCTCAAAAAATATCATTGATACAGATTCCGCCGATGAAAATGAAATAACTAATACACAACTCCTGTTCCCACGTCATCGGAAATGAAGATAAAAGTATGCACAGTTATTAGGACACATATTCCAATAGTGAAATGAATAACAAAATGGACGACATCGAACAATTTGATGCTAAAAGAAGACAAATATCAGATTATTTTCTCTGAAAACTCAATAAATTTGAACATTTTGTATTAAATTTCATTAAGTTCTTGTGAATGTTTTTGTTTCATTGATTTTCATTTAATGTATACATATATACAGTGCATGCATATACATGCATATATACTATGTGAATAAAATGCACTCTAATAAACTTAGTTTTGTTGAATATGAGGTTTTTTTCCTTGCAATATTCTTTAACACGAAAAAATATTTCAGGCCCCTCACTTTCGTGTTAAACGAATTTCGCTGTATGAATATACAGTGAAACCTCCATATCACTAACCTCTATATTACGAATTTTTCTATAAAGCGATCTTTTTCCTGGAACCAAGAATATTTCACGATTTTCTTCGTAAAATAACCTCTCAATAGCTAAGTGCATTTTCTATATAACGAACTTTTCCTCTTGTGATTCCATTTTTTTTTCAATTATTTCTCGAAATTTTAAATTTTTCTCTCTTTTAACACATTTATAGTGGTCATAAATCTTGAGCTGGTTTTATTAGGTCCCTAGATCGCCGCGAGAGCTGAGGGCTGCGGTAGCCCAGTGGTTAAGGTATCGGATCATGGCAGGCATGTCATGAGTTCGAGCCCTGTACCACTAAAGACCCGCCGTGTAGGGCTGCGATGCACGTTAAATCTGTCGAGAGCTTAAACGTCCTCCCGTTGGTGTGGTGTGGTAGTTAGGAGAGGGGGTGCCAGCTCAGGTGTCGTCCACGTCACTTGACTGGTTCAAAATTACGTGGTCCGTCGCCAAAAGCCCTCGTGTAGCTGAACAGTGCGACGTTAATATTCACTCGCCGCGAGAGCAATAGAGAAGTCTGGATGTTAAAATAACTCTCTTTCTTTCTCTTATTCAGTTAAGTATGTGCTACGCTAAGAAATTCGAAATACTAAAAATTGTACTTATAATCAGTTTAATATACTTTACTTTTGCATCTTAAAATTGACAACGAAACTACATAAATTGGTGTTAAAACTTTAATATAATTATAAATTCTCTAGTTATATATTTAGTAGCTATCAATTATTTAAAAATGATGAATAACAACTCAAAGCCATTTTTATTCAAACAAAATTAAAATAACATAAAAAAAAAACTCTACTGTTGTCCTTTGCAATATTTTAAGTTTCTAAAATACTTCGAAGACAAAGATAATAATCAGGTGGAGAATTAACACTTAAATATGCTCCTATATTTTTTTACATATGACTTTTTACATGTTTTTTTTTTAATTTTGAATTTCAAAAGGATAAGTTTTAATTAAATATTAATTTTAAACTTCCTTTTGAGGAAGAGGATTGATAGTAGATTTTAATGGTCCAACAAGTGAAGGAAGTATGTTTCCTAGTTTTAACGATAGCATTTTTGAAAAGTTAATTTGATTTAAATCTCGGTAATAAAAAAGTTATGCTAATTATATATAAACAAGACAAAGGGATAACGTGTTTTACAAGATTGTAGTCTTTACAAATTTATCTCCACAACTAACCCAGTGTTTCTCAAACTGTGGGGTGCGCCCCCCTTGGGGGGGGGGCGTGACGACTCTACGAGGCGGGCGCGAGCCTATTGAAAAGTCAAAATCAAAAAATTATTTAAAAAAATTATTAATTTACTGAAAATAAACAAAGTACATTCTGACATAATAAAAGATAAAATACACATTTACACTGATATATTATACTTATAAATGTATCAGTGCAACATAATGTATTTTATAATTAATTTAACAATACTAAGTTAAGAACAAGTTTAATAATTACCAGTGACCCCATAGAATTGTCATACATAAAAAAATCATATACAGAAATTAACACTTATCTGTATTTCGGAAAGACGTATATATACGCCCGGGGAAATTAACGCTTTGAGTGAGCTAGACATTTATATGCACTGGTGGTATTTAAAAGGTTAAGGTAGTATCGTAGTCTTAGCGTCGAATTATAGTATATTATTGAATTCAATACATTGTTATTGTATGGGGGGGGGGGGGGGGATGAAAATCATGATTGAATACTAGGTCGCGAATATTGAAACTTTGAGAAACACTGAACTAACTTAAATATGTTAAGAAGATTATCTAAACACTTATTTTTATTTTCCTTAATTGGACGTTAATTTCGTAGCTACTGCAGTATCAACCGTATCAATGATACGGGGCCCCCAAGCTTTAGGGGTCTCAACAAGTGTAAGCAAAATATCCTAAGCTATCAAGGGGCTTCAAAAAAGGGTCCCCAAGAAATTTCGATGCAGGGCCCATTTAGGACTAGCTACGCCAGTGCCGGGCAAACACATATTGCAAACTTAACCATTTTAGAAATATTGCAACGTGAAATATAACAACTTTTAATATACCTTAAAAATTGTTTTCTACTCCTCTGCACTAGTATTTGGTACTTCTTCTCAGAACTTGAACTACAAACCTACCCTTTAGTTTTAAACTGTTTGGTTCACCAATATATGTTCGTCAAATAGGTTTTATCAATGTATATAATTTAATTAAAAACTTGTGCACTCTCTTGTTGAGTGTTGCCAAATCACTAAATAAAAAGTTATGGCGTGACTGGTAGCCATGTTCTTCGTTAAAACCGACGACAGCACTTTCTCCAAGGTAAGCTGAGAGATGTAGAGCCGAATGTTAAAAAGCACGATGTGGAGCATAAAAGTCAGTGCTTCTCAAAGTTTCACTATTCGCGACCCAATATTTAATCATAATTTTCATCGCGCCCCCCTCATACAATAACAATGTATGGAATTCAATAATACTATACTTTGATGCTGAAACTACGACACGACTTTAACCTCTTAAGTGCCACCGGCGTATATAAGCGTTTCGCTCAGTCAAGGACGTATATATAAGTCTTTTCGAAATACGATCTTTTTTGTTCACTGCTAACCATAAAATTATTCCGAAGGCTTAGGAATGCAATAAAAGGACCTTCACAATGTT
Source organism: Trichonephila inaurata madagascariensis (assembly GCA_019973955.1). NCBI lineage: Eukaryota > Metazoa > Arthropoda > Arachnida > Araneae > Nephilidae > Trichonephila > Trichonephila inaurata. Next base: position 119,936 of record BMAV01006768.1, read on the forward strand.
TACGAAGGATATACTTATTTCAGATTATTTGCTTCTTTATTCCATGCCCCCTAATACATCACATACGCACGCTTACGTGGAAAACGGTTGGCATTGAGAAGCGAAACGCGTAAATTTTAATCCGCAGTTAAAGGATTAATTATAAATCATACAAAAAATTATCAAGATAAGTGCTAATTTTTTATATAATTTTATACATGACAATTCCATGGGGTCATTGGTAATTATTAGACTTGTTCTTAATTTAGTATTGTTAAATTAATCATCAAATCCATTGTGTAGCACTGATATATAAGTGTAATATATTAGTGTAAATGTGTATTTTATTTTTTATATATATAATGTCAGAATGTATTTTGTTTGATTACACTTTCAGTAAATTAATAATTTTTTTAAAAAAAATAATCTTTTGATTTCGACTTTTTTTATATACTCGCGCCCCCCTCGCAGAGTTGTCTCGCCCCTCAAGGGAGGCGCCCCCCATCCCCAGTTTGAGAAACTCTGATATAGGTCTAAAACCTTTTTAATAAAATCCTCATTAGTCATAAAATTCTCAAAACCCTGAACATTTTTTGAAACCCAGGACATTACCCTCGACAGCTTTAACAGCCTCAATATTATGCGGGATAATCTCAGACCTATATGGTAAGCCCATAATACTCATTTGGTCTGAGTTTTCTTTTTTTGCTATATTCTTAATGATTTCTTTGTTTAAGGTGTTCTGACAAGTGAAGTTTTAGCTTTTACAGTTAGAAACATCTTGTTTATTGTAACTGTTATCTTCTTTGTTTTCTACTAACAGTCTTATAATTCTCTGTAAGTTGCTTTTTAAGTTCCTTTAGAATGAACGCAAGACGTTTCAAAGGCTCGTGTTTTAAGGCTGTCTTCGTATAATATTAAGGAATAAGACCCAAATATACGGAATATTCTTTTAGATATAGCAGTACTCACAAACATTAATATTATATTCTGGCCTTACTATCCTGTAGAGAATCACTTATTTTATTATACTACTCATTTTTATCCGAGTTGACACATTTTTTCTTTTATAAAATGTGTTTCGCATTTTTTCTCCTATACTTGAATGCTAAATGAGCTATCCCTTTATATGTTAAAAGGAAAAAAACTAATTATTTATTAAATATTTTGAAATTTTAAAAACACCAAAAATTGAAGCATGTTTTCTGTTTGAAAATGTGCTTCGCGTTAAGTTCTCGCTCTCGTACATATGACGAAAACAGCCTTAATGGGTTTTATGGGAGAGTTAAAGTTTAATATGTATATTAAGGCAATTTTAAAAAAGTGCATGTTAATCCTAGGTAAATTCCCTTTTCCTTTCCAATCCCAGACTTGTGTATAAATTTCATTACAATAAAGTGCATAAAAAGGCAAATAATAATAAAATTTTCTCTGGAATTACATTTTTTCTACTATACTTGAGAATATTTCTTAAATATCTTAAAAGAAACCAATGAATCCTTAAAATAAAAAAAAAAATATTGTATTCATTTTTACACCATCTACCAGTTTCGGCAAAATGCTGTCATTTTTAATATTGTTTACGATATGCAGGAATAGTTTTTCCACTATTAATTGTGTTTAGCAGAATTTGACGACATTTTTTGATTTGAAGAAATTGGGTGACCATATAATACTTTCGAAATAATAATAATAATTTTAAAAAGCACAGGGAAATGTATTAATTATTTTTTGGCCTTCGAATGTATTTTATTGTATTTAGTTCCATATGCTCTACTCTAAATTTGAAGGAAAAAAAAAAGAATCAACTGAATCAATTAACTGTCAAGTTATTTTGATGATTTGGGTACATACATTTTCAAATTCTTTTTATTGCAAACGTCAAATGTTTAGTACAAAATAAAATATATTTAGTATTTAAAAACTGATATTTTAAATTACATACATAAAAAGTTTTAGGTTTTACAGCAACTGTGTATTCACTTGAGGCGGCTGCCACCCAGCTTACAGTGTTAAAGTTCTTTCGTAATGGAGCATTATTTTCTAAAAAATAAAATAAAATAGTAAATAAAAATGAATTACCATTAGTAGTTCAATAATTCAGTTTTGTGGGGTATATTTAGAAGTTATTTTTCAAGTACAGACCAACTCCGCTATCATTACACCAAAATCGTGTTTCCTTTCTTTATCTTTTTTTCCCATTTACATCCTTTTTTTTAATAACAAACTTTGCACTGACTTGTATGCTCACGCTTCGCAGGGGTAGGAGAAATATATGAGGGATAACATTTCCCATTTTGTAAGACGGGCAGGGCTATCTACTGTAGGTGTTCTGCGAGGATTTCTTCAGAAGCTACATTTTATTATATTTATATAAAAGTTCTCCTGCAATTCGAAATTATAGAAATGTAATACGTTTCCGAACTACCTTTTCTTAGAGCAAAAAGGAATTCCAGAGTACTTTGTATAGTAAATATAAAAATCTACTTTTATAATATATATATATATATATATATATATTGTTATATATATTTGGCGTTTTCGGATTGTCGGATGAAAGGATATTTCCTGCCCACAGTAATCTACACCTCCCATATTTATATTGTAGTCTATATAAAACAATATTTAGCTTGAGTATATCTTCATTGTTTTTATTTTTGAGGTTGATCAGGGAAGTATCATGAATACCACTCATCAAAAGGGCACATCCTTCTTATCTTTTCACTTATATAGCTAAAATCTTACTTCTTTGTAAAGCAATGATTTGACCTTTTTGTAACTTTCTTCTAGTGAATTCTGTAGGTAAATGTCCTCTGTTTATCCTTACTGTGCATTAAATATCTGTTTTTTTGGCAAATAAGTAAATCTGGAAGCTTGGATGACATGTAATAGTTATCTCCAGTCACATAGTAACCATTTCCAAGAAACTGTTAGTTAATAGTTGAATAATTCCCGATTTATATTCAGGTATATCAATAAGATGTAGCAAAAAATGCACCTCGTGTAATACTTGGGCGTAACATTTTGGAGCACTAGTGCCATGCCCGAGATTAGCTCGGGAATGACTGTTAAAAAGTTAACATTACATTCACGAATTCAAAATGGCCGGTTGAAACAATTAATTTATTCAGATTAAGAAAATTAAGGATCACGCTATTTAGAACATTTAATTATTTACAAAAGAAAAGGTAAAAGACAGTTTGAATAGAGAGCAGGGTTCAGCTGGGAGATGAGGATGCCAAATATGGTTAAGCCTAAAAGAGGGGGCCTACTTTTGTTTTTAAAATCAAGCAGCTAAAAGGACGTACTCTTTCATGGTCGGCGTAAAAGTGATCACTCAGTTGCCACATGGCGTTTGACGTCATCACGCACGAATTTTTTTGTTGGATATTAAAATCCCTCTCTAGATTTGATTTGGTTTGTTTGGCTTCGCCATCTCTTACAATCCAAATGTATTGAAAATTTCAAATATTTTAATTAATTGTTTGAAACTAATTTAATACTATTTCCTGCATCATTCATACATACAAATGCTTCGATAATTATTAAAAATCGATAACTTTCCCCCTTTTTTTCAAGTCTATGAAATCTCTTATACATTTATATGAAAAATGTCAGTCTTATCAAATAAAGATGAGAAAACTTTGATAAATATTTTTATTAAACTGGAATACTTATCCCCAACAATATGGGAAAAAAACCAAAATGTTGATTCTAATGTAGCATTAATTAATATCAGCTGGAAGATAGTCGTGGAATTTAAATGATATACACGAGGTAGGGTCAAAAAGTTCCTGGAATAGGTGAATTATAAATTATTAAAAAATAGGACAATCACAGTTGCTTCGTTGCATCTTCCCACGAATTTTGCCCAAAAGAAGTTTCTCCTTCCTTGGTGATGTTTTTGCTTTCCTCTCACTTGACTGAAGTTTTGTCTGAGGGTTGTAAGGAAAGCCCCATGTGTCTAATCACCGTCGCAATTTTCTTCAAGAAGCTGTCATCTTCATTAGCCCTGGTCATGTCCACTCTCATTTCTTTTCGTTCAGGTGATAACATTTTTGGAACCATATGCAAAAAAAACATGATGTTGCTCATTTTCAAATCATCATGAAGAATACTGTAAACAATGCCATGTGAAATTCCAATTTAAGAGGCAATAGCATCAATGGTTTTTCGTCTGTCCTCACACATGATTTGTCGAACGCGCTCACCATTCTCATCGGTGGTAGAAGAAAATGCGTGTCCATGCTGTAGGTCATCTTCGATGTTTGTGCGATCTTCACGAAAACACTTATGCTGTTCTAACACCGCCGTTACTTTCATGGCATAGAGTCCGTATGCTTACTTCAGCGTCTCAGAAGGAGATTCCTCTAGAAAAACGCAGAATTTGATGTTTGCACGCTGTTCCAAAGCCGACATTTCAAAATGCGACGGATGAAAAATTTGCTTTGTCAGAAATGATTTGCAGCTGATGCCGGGAGTACCGTAAATGAATTTCAGATGGCTGTGTGTTTTTCCTTATTAATGCTGTCATGCTTTTCCTTAAAGAGATATTTCCCCTCCAACGTACACCTGTGTGAATGTAGGCGAACATTCTGGGAGCTTTTTGACTCTAGATGTATACACTACACTATAAAAAAAACTTAAACACAATTTAAATGTGTTCTTTGAATCGATTGCCTTTGAAATAATTTTGCTCAGTAACTTTTTAAGCCTTTAGTTAAATGATGTTTATTAAATGTCTTATATTCTCATAGTTTATTTCATATTATGGCAAACTGAATTATATTTAAAGACAGTGCTATTCAATTACTGAGCTTAGTAAGATTTAGGACGACAAATAAATAAGTCTGTTATCCCCCGTCTCATAAAAAAATTTCATTATTTGTCAAAATTTATCACTCTAATTAAAATGCGTAATTTTTTTAAATAACTTGTTAAACTACATTTATATGAAAGTAGAGAGATAAAATATTTATTCCCGTGGTTATAATTTCTTTCGTTTTCGAATTTTTAGAAGCTTTATTTAATATCTGCATATTTAGCATCAAACAATGTTTACATCGTGTCTCAGTGTGGTTTCTTAAAGGGGCATATTTTAAATTTGTTTAAAAAAAATTGCTTTTCGTTGTTAAAGTGAAAAAATTTACCGTTAAATCCAGCGTATAACGCCCACTTTTAACACAAAAAATAAGATCAAAATTTACTCGTGTGCGTAATACGTCGGGTATAAAAACGATAGCTTTAAAATTAACAAAATAGATGAGCATTAAAAAAAATTACTTTAACATGTATCTAAACACTTTATTTAAAAGAAAATGACTTTCCTTATGAGCGAATGTTCCTTGCTGCTTGAAAGTATGGGTGCGCGTTATACACCGGGATTTTACGGTATATAGAATAATCATTTCAACTAAGAACAGCAATGTTCATATTGTTATGAATTTTGCTTAATTAATACTTAAAATAGAGTAAATAATTTATATCTGGATGTTTAAAACTTTAATATTACTTTCTGTTGTGTTTATCTTATGATAAAAATTATAATATTAATAAGCAACGCCATTACTTACGTAATAATGGCATTTCATTTTCGAAATATTGGCGATACAGCAGTTGGCATCATATCTGGCAACGAAATTAGGTGACTTGACGACCATTTTGGTGACCTGGCTGTCATATGGATGTTTCTGGAAATTATCGGAGAAATATATTAATATCATGATCTATGACGTCAGTGCATTTTGCGTGAAAGAGTTGGAAGGCAGCCGCGCAAACTTTAAATAGTCGTCGCTTGCGGAGACTGAGTCAGTATTACTTCGGCTGTTGAAGAGGACGTGAGGTTGCTAACGGATAATCTTTAACATAACGTACTTGTATCTTTTGACACTGGCAGTTGTGTCTGAGCGCTGCAGAATGTGTGAAAAAATATTGGGATTGATTAAACGAATTTTAGTGCTGTTTCCTATATTTTAAAGATTGTTTTTCTACAAAAAAATCTTCATCGCTCCTTAAAAAATGTTTTGCTCTTTGAAATTGATAGCATAAAATCCTCGAACCCCAATCTCGGAACAATATATTTTCTTTTAAATAATTAAATTAAAACGTTTACAAATCATGTATACATTCCGTTTTTCATTAACTATTTTTTTTTCTAAAATTTACTCATTACGCACATACGCTTTATGTTAATAATAAATAGTGATAATAATAAACGCGAATAAATTATTTGTTGGCTTCCCGGCTACATTTCAAGAAAAATAATTTATTTTTTCTGCTCCTCTCTTCATTGAGCTTAGAAAACTGGAATAAAAATTTATTCAAGGACAAACAGAGTGCATCTAAACCGGAAGATAAATTTCAAAATTTATTGTAAAAGCAAATATACTCGAAATTTTAAAATACGAGAAGGCTGTAATACATGACACATGTTAATGCATAATGATGGGTATACATAGAACGAATTATTAAACTTTTTTTCTTGTAATACCTTAATAATTCTTAATATTTTCAGCTTTTATGTTTACTTTTTATTATTAAAAGCTGATAGCTGAGTAAATTATGAAATTTCTCTTATCACCCTATTCAAAGTTCACTCTTGACGGTTATCAGCGAAGACTGTCGACAAATTTTTATCTAATCAGAGTCATGTGAGTACTTGAAAAACTACTTAGCTTATCACTAAATGTATGCCGTCGCAATATTATCATGTCAAATGTTTAGATATAAAACATTATTGCCACATGTACATGCAAAGTATTCCGCTTGATTTCTCGATTCTGCCTACATAAGACTGTATTAAAATAAAATTAGGATTTTTAATACAGAATCATGGAAATGCTTAGATTCGGTAAGTATAAAGAACGGTTATATACAAGGAACTGCAGTATAAAATAAAGAGCTGAAATATGTAGTAGCTATCACACACACACACATTTTGTTTTTTTAACAAGAAATACAACAACCACAAGGCATTAATAATGTGTGTGTTTTGCATTCTACTATAAATACATTTCTTCACTTTTCTTATTTCCGAACAGAACTCAGTGGTGCAACAGCCCATGAAGACTATATCAGTTAACGGGACTTTAGGCGCTTGGATGCATGTGCAGATGTTTCGGTCAAGTGGTCAATCTGACGCGAAACCCCCAATTCTCAGTTCCCAAGCAAGCTTGGTACTCATTTATCGCCCCACTGAAGAGATGAAAGGCTGAATCGACCTTGCCCAGCCTGGGATTTGAACCCCGGATATGTGGCGTAGAAGTGCAATACACTACCACTCAGCCACTGGGCTTAACAGTGCCACAGGCAAAAATAAGAATTTCTGCCTGTTAGTATTAGTTTTTCTTGTTATCTATCGTACATTTTCTTTTATCAGACACTACATTCTTATCTAAAAATTATTGTACAATCATCAAGAAGATAAGGCAAATACTCTAAATAACTTCCACAATTTCCTCGTAGTAGATAAAATTAATACCACTCTCTCTCTCTTATTGGTTCGAATATAGCTACATTTCGGCTCTTAATTGAATGAAGTAATAATAATTTAAATCAAAATCTAATCACATAGATGTGGCCTTTTTTTCTGTATTTAGTTTTTTTGCTTCAAACTGGCATACATTTGAATAAAATTCTTCTTGAAAGTCTCCCAAGTTTCGGGAATTTTAAAAAGAGTCATTGATATTAATTGGTCGTTTCAAAACATTTGTCAATATGAATCAATTTTTTTCGTAGATTTCTACACTAAATGATAAATGCTTTTTTTTAAAATTATGAAAACATTATAACAAAATTTAAAAAGCATTGTAAGTGAAAATGTAAGCTGTTCACTTCAGGAAAAATGAATTTGACGGACAAATTTCTTTCAAAGATTCCACATTCACTTTTAAATTCGAAGCGTAATGCAATTCTCCAATAGTTCAAAAAATATTATAAGACGAACTTGTGATCTAAGAACAGTTTAGGGATCGTACTGTTCTTACAACTTTTACTTATCAACCCCCCCTTATCAATTGCAATTAAAAAACGGAAAAGTATTGCGAATTATTTATAAGAAGTAAACAAGTAAATAGTCCCCTAATAGTTTTTTTTTCCGAATACCTCTAACACCAAAAATCTTATTTTCAGATCGTTGTATAACCTTCGCTGTTGGTGAACCAAAATTGAAATGAAAGTTAAAGGCTAAAAAGGAGCTGAAATATGATGCTTATACATTAGTGATTAACGTAATTAACATATTTAAATTAATTTTTAAAAGGTTCCCTTTACAGAATTAGTTTTAAGTACAAAATGTTCAAAATTACTTATACTCGAAGCTGAGTAGCTCATACATTCATCCCTGACCTGAACACAGTTGCGGGGATATTAGAGGAAAAACTGTTATGGGACCATATATTAGAGATTTTTCGTACAAACAATTCATGCTGTTTTTATCCTCTCAGTATCGTATAATGATTGGATTGACAATTACAATTTTTAAACTAGTATAACTGGCCCCTTAAATCTCCGGCATGTACAGTCCTGAGATTTTGCCTCTAAATATTTTGCGAATTATTGGAGGAATTTGCATGAATTTTGGAATTTACAGATTTCATGACATGAGAAATTTAGTGGCATAACACGGGGCAGAGGTTCTGTTTTTCTGTGTCTATCATCTGTTTTCAAAATTACCAAATTCTGTTACTAATCTGTTCACAGGAATTTTATTCAGTGATGCAAGTTATTCAATAGTGTTTTTTCCCCCTTCCATTTTCATACATGATCAGTCTCAAAAGTTCCCAGAGGGATTTTTTTAAAAAAATCATTTATTCAAAATCAGTTTTCAATCTTTTCAGTACTTTTGGAAAGCATTCTCCACCCTGATTCGATGCACCGTTGCTAACCTATCACTCGATCATTAAAGGCACTCTGGAAGTTGTCAACGGTATTCTCCTTCATAGAGGTCACCAAAACTACTTTTGCTACCTCCAGCACCCCATGCCAAATTCCTTTCAGGATTCTGAAACAAAAAGAAGTGCGCTGCCACATCGAGGCTGTATGGTGGATGGGGCACTGTTGCAACACCTATTTTTGCCAGCAACTCCGAGTGAAAGAGGGAGTGTGACTTGAGGGGGTTTCATGGCTTGACACCATTTTCGTGCAGACCTTCCTCATTTGAAGATCCTTCCACTAAAAACCAATGATCGATTGTTTGGTGATTCCACACTCCTCTGCGATCATCCGAACACTTTATCATCGGTCCTTGTCCAAAGCTCGACTTGCTTTTTGTCCCAAGTCGATCGTTTGTGACTTTGACGGGTGACGTGAGTGGTTGCTGTCATTGACAGACTCCCGACCTTCCCGGAACATCTTGTGGACCATAGGAATTTGGCTTTATTTCATCACCCCGTCACTGCAGGCTTTCCTTTCCTTCCATTTTTACCCCCAATTTTACACAAAATACTTGATAATGGTGCTCCAAAAGCTGATCTTTATTTTGCTCAATGAGGCAGCAGTAAATACTTCTGTGTGGAGCGTGACCCTACTTCAACAACTGACCGCAGGTGACTGACACCGGTCTCGTTTCAAAGCTTAGATTCCTCACCAATTTCTTCACCCGAAGCTCCGGTCCACCAGCCAGCGTCAACTAGAAAAAATCATTCCAGGAACTTTTAAATAGACCCTGTATTACGATAAAGGCCATTTCGGTAATAGATCTGTAACGTGATAAAGTTTGTGAGGGATTACCCCCTCTCTCTTGCCCTCCGAGATGTGTGGGAGAAAGGGAAGGAAGACCAGACATATTCAAAAACCACTTATTTATTGATCAGCCAAATTAACAACACTGGTTCACTTAAATTCAAGAAGAGAATATCTTCAATATGAACAATACAAGTGGAACTATAAAAAAATGCATGAATTATACGAAAACTATAAATATCGACCATTTTAATTTAGGATCAATTCAGTTATCCCGATTAACTTAACGTTACTTTTAGTGACCAATCACCACTTTAAATCTTCGTCTACTTAATATTTGAAATATTCAATAATTTGTAGTGATACCTGATCAGTAGAAATCTCACCTGATACCTGGCTTTCTTTCTCTCCTATTCTTCATTGCTAGCAAGAAAACCCTGACTATATATAGTAGATTTAATTTGAATATCACGGTTTTTTCTTCAGAAGGGTTGGTTGTGAATAAACGCGAATGATAGCCTAAAGATTTCCCAAGAGGATTAGTTGAAGATACGCGAATATATCCGTCATAAGTTAGATTTTGTGAAATTACATACAAATAAAATTTTGACATCCAGAGCAAGACGCTCTAAATTTGCCTGGCTGCGAATGAGTAAAATAATTAACTCAATTTTATTGAAAATCACAGATATTTTTCTTGATAAAAGAAATCTTTTGAATTGTTTAGTATAAACTTTAAGGTAGTATAAACTCTAAAATAGCTTATAATTTGTTACCTTCCTTCAAGAATTGTATTTCTGATTCAGTTAAGTTTGTCAAGATAAAGTTTAGTGTACAAGTTGGCAATTTTTCAAATTTTATTCGCAATTTTTACCAAATGGGTTACCAAACAGTTTTAAGGGTTGTGAGCGACTTACCTCTGAAGTTGTTCTCTCACCGTCTTGCCTACCTAAGAGTGTGGGAGGAATGAAAGCAGAACCAGACACTTCCATTATAACAATTATTTATTTTACTCAAGCACACTAATAGACAACAGTTTAACTTTTAAGTGAATGTCCTAGGAGTGACAGGGAGAAAGCAATAAACATTAAGCGAACAAGCGCAAGTAACCAATTTAATCTATCGTTAACTACAAATCCCCAATCCACTAATTTAATACAATGGCAAACACCACTCTTAAACTTAAGCTGCGAAAATCAACTTTATTCAATCTCACCTTTGTTTGAACAGATCCTGCAGCAGTTGCCCTTTCGTTCAGGATGTGGTTCTACAATCAAGAATCTACCCATCAAGTTCATTTTCCAAATCTAAAGTTGTGGTTCATCCTCTTTTTCTTGTCTTTTTTTGTTTTGTTTTTTTGTGCTGATTCTCTGAAATCTTTCTCTAAGAAAAGAACTAATTCCAACAGAGAAGAGTTAGTGGTACTACACCATCATGACATTTCACAAACCGATATTGTAAATTGAAATTTACAGTCACTATCTTGCATGTTTTATAATCAATCCACTTTGAATGAAAAGTTAGTGTTTACGTATAGTGAATTAGATGTAAATTAAAGAGTTTCGTGCAGGGTTTGTAGCCACAAACTGTTCCGATAAATTAATAAAGCTTGGCAAACTATTGCTGAGTGAGCTCTCAAATAACACATAGTGTTTTTCAGTTTATTTATGTCATTTTTTACAACGTTTTTCAAAGTAAATTAATATTGTCATCTCTAGCATAACATACGAGTTCTCTAAAGCAAATTTGTATTGTCATCGCCAATATGACAAACGAGTTCATAAAAAAAATTGGAATTATCATTTCCAACATGATATACGAGGTCTTAGAAAAATCTGTGTTGTCATCTTTAGCATGTCACAGGAGTTCTCTAACAAAAATGCATTGTCATCTTCTATAGGACATTCAAGTTTTATAACAAACTTGTTTTTTTGTAATCTCCAGTGTGACATACAAGTTCTTTAACAAAAATGTATTGTCATCTACAACGTGACATACGAGCGCTGTAACAAATATACATTCTCATCTACAGCATCACATGCAAATTTTGTAGCAAACTTGTTTTGTTATCTCCAGCGTAACATACGAGTTCCCTAACAAAATTGCATAGACATCTACAACATGACATGCGAGTTTTATAACAAACTTGTAATCTCCAACGTGACAAACGAGTTCTGTAACAAACATACATAGTCAGCAGTGGCATAATGAACACCCACGCTTTGTGGTGGTGAGGGGTAGGATTTTAGGGGGCCCAAAGCCTTAATGACACCAAGTACAAGATCTTACAAGTACCCTTTGTAAGATCCGGCTTGGAGTCCAAAACTTGACTTTGCAGGGGGGCCTAAGAACATCTCAATAGATTTTGCATTTCTTCGCGGACACACGGGCGTTCTTGGGAATGAGAGAGCTGATTGGCTTGCAAAGGCTGTAACCAAGAACAAAATTGACAATGCCGTTCCTAAATCGTTTTACAAGAAGATCATGAAAGAAAGAATGGTGAAGTCTTGAAACCAAGAATATCTAATTTCTAATAAAGAAAGCTTAACAAAGAAATTTTTTCCAACCATTTATAAGAGACTGTCATGCCATCATTTTTACACTAATTACAAAATAACCCAATATCTCACTGGTCATGGTAATTTTAAAAGCTACTTGAACAAATTTAATTTAGTTCCTTCATCTTCCTGTGACTAATATTGGTAGCGAAGAAAACGTAGAACATGTAATCCTTCTGAGGTTCAAGTATGTCAGAAAGAGAAGGATTATGTCTTTCAAGAGACTTAACATTAACTGGCCACCGAATTTTCACCAACTTCTTTCCACCAGAAGTGCCTTTAAAAAGTTCAGTGAATTTGTTGTAAATATTTGAAATCTTTCATAACCTCAAAAAGTTTTTCCTTCTTTCCTTTGTAATGTGTGATTAATACTTACTTCTGTAAGCCCCGTGTGATACTTTGTGGTGCACGGGGATTTCATAATTGTTTTTAATAAAATAAATAAATAAATAAAATAAAAAAAGAATATTCTCCATTACACCATCGATAATCAGCTACAGCAGGACATACAAGTTTTACAACAAGCATGTATTATCATCTCTAGCGTGACATACAAGTTCTGTAACAAACATGCATAGTCACTTACAGTATGACATACAAGTTTTACAACAATGTAATGCATCTCCAGCTTGACAAACGAGTATTTTTTAACATATTAGTAGTCTCATCTTCAGCATGGCATACAAGTGCAAACTACCATGAGATAAAATTAAACTACGTTTGGCACAAATAAAATGGATTTATTTATTTATTTTTCAACTCCTATTCTCTCTTTTCTATGTGGCACTAAAACAGCTACAAAAGATATAGTATACACTTTTGGAAACTATTACAATTTTTCGAATATCATTGAAATATGCATCCAAATCAGAACAAAATTTAAAAGGGGTGTTTTTTCTGTACGGTTCTTTATATCACCGTATAAATGTAGCATGCTTATATATAGTAATTTTTTTAAAAAAAAAACAATCTATAGAAAGAAAAATACCGAAACAACTTTCAGGAATGATATGCTACGATACATGCAGGTTAAGTGAATAACAAAAATTAAGAGTAAGTATTAATTAAGTAATTATTAATACTTACATCTATGAGCCCCGTGTGATACTTTGCGGTGTACGGTGATTTTATAATTGTTTTCAATTAAAAAAATAAGCATCTCAAATTAAAAGAGCTTGTAAGGAATATGAGTTTATAATTATGTCATGAATTTTTACTAATTTATCTCCCTTATATTTTGAAACATCTCAAGCTTTATATTTACCAATTAATTTTTTTATTAAGAAAGCAATAATTAAGTTCAAACAGACTTCATCTTTTATACTTTGATTTTTCATATTTAATCATTTATTTATCTTTGAATTTTTAAATGGTTTTAATTTATTCATATTTGTGTATTTCAATGATTTTGATATTTTCATATCTTTCAATAAGATGAATTAGGAAAATCATCTTTTAAAATCAATTGTAACTAGACAAAAATATTCTTTTCTTAAGTAATGTAAGATTAAATATAGATTTTTGTATTAAACTAATTATTCTTATTAAATTCATCATACTTTTTTATCAAGCAGAATCACGTAATTATTGAGGAGGAAAAATCTATCTACACAATAAATATAGTGAGAAAGTATATTAAAAAGGTAATGTGTGCGATTACATAACCACACATTACTTTATTGGCAAGTAAAAGGTTTTAGTAAAATATGGAAGTGTTGATTTTTTCTTATACATTAATTTATCACATAATTACTTTAATGTTTTGCTATTTTTGACTTACTTTTTAGTGTATGTGGGATTTCCTTTCATACTAATGCAACATTTGAATTTTCTTTCTCCTTCAACCAAAATCATAGATTTTTTTATTGTCATTTGTTTACGTCTACAGTTTATTCAATTTTCTTAACATTTCATTTAAAAATTTGATCTTTTGAATATTTATCATTTTTTGTGTGTAATATAAAATAAATACATAACAAATAAGAGTACTTTTCCATTTCACCGGGGCAGGCGATAAAGTCACCAAAATGATATAACCGATGCCTAACGGATTGTTCCCACTGTAACGTTTTACTACAACACATTTTCAAAACAAATAGACAGCCTTCTTTTTATTATCATTAATGTCTTTTTTTTCTAATACATTTTTTTAACATTTTTTTCTGTGTATATTGAGTGTTGACGCCAATAAAGTCTAGTTGGCGAGATTTTCACGGGCGAAACGGAAAAGTAAAAAAAAATAGGAGATTTTTAAATAATTGCAAACATTGCAAAATATTAACTAATTATACTTTTAAAGAAGTATAAAAATGAAATAAATGATCAATTTATCTCTGAAACAATGGGCTATTCGCACGGGTCTGTCCTCTCTAATTCGGGTTTCGTTCTGTCCAGCCAAACTGGCACTTTAAGGTATCCGACTACGTTCGGAACCGTGATTTTTAAAAAGCGCATAAATGGATAATATCCATGATATTTAGTGTCACTTAGATTAGAATACATGTATAAAGGACATGTATTAAGGACATTTTGACAAAAAAATTGTGTAAACACAATATTTTGGCAAAAAATTAACTTAGAATAACCTTTTTTCAAAATGTTCTCCTTTTGTAAAAAATGCTTCTATTATAATAATATTTTGCCTGTATATAGCTCACACCTCTGTACGGAGGCTCAAACTATGATTTTTGAAAAGTTCACATTATTTTCAGAGTTACAACCCATTGAAATAATCATCGGCGTTTTTTTCTTAAAATGTCTCCCCCCTGTTGTCGTAAAACACGGATAAACCCACTTCTACGTTATATATTTCCAAAATTCTAGTTGAGCCTCTGTACAGAGGTGTGAACTATAGACAGGCAAAATATTATTATAATAGAAGCATTTTTCACAAAAGGAGAATATTTGGAAAATGGGTCATTCTATGTTCATTTTTTATCAAAATATTGTACTTAAATAATTTTTTATTGTAATGCTATTCTTAAAACAATTTTATATATATTTTCTAATCTAAGTGACACTAAATATCATTAATATTATCCATTTACACGCTTTTGCAAAATCACGGTTCCGAACGTAGTCGGATACCTTAAAGTAGAACTACGCCTCCATACAAATGAACATCACTACCGAAAAATGCATAAATGGAATGTGGGTTTCAGTAAAATAAGCAGATCAGAAGTCGGCAGCCTTTTAGCTGTGGCGTGGTAAACCGATCAATTTTACTCACCGTACCACACAGTAGGACATACTTGAAATTTCGATTCCCGAGAAAATGCTAGCAGAGTTAGGGAATAGTCGTCAAAATACAGATTTACAGTTTTATTGTGCGTTGATTTTGAAATATTTAAAAGTATTTCTTAACATAATAATAAACAGAATAAAATATAACTAGTCAGACAAGAAAAATAAAAAAAAGTGAAGATTGTACATATATTATGTATTTTTAAACATATTTATTAAAATAAGAAATAGATAACATATAATATACTAATTTCCCTACATTATAGTTAAACAAAAGGATAAATAAAAATTTTAATGCGAACCTAGAGCTTGCACCAATTTATTTACATACCACGATATCAAGGATACGATGTGTGACTTTCAATTTGACACGATTTTGAGTATTCAGTTGTTAAAAAATTTCTTTGCGGACTCGAAATATTTTTCGTATGAGGAAAGCTTTTTTATTTAGGCATGTAGAAGCAAAAGCGGAAAGTAGGGTACATGAAATTTTCTTTCTCCAAACAAACAAATACCTCCAGCAATGACATTCAATAATTAACAAAATAGCCGTAAATTTATCTTTAAAGCTATCTCTTAGATTTTTTCTCAATTCCATAAATGTCCTTAATTCTGAAGATGTTCGCCAAATAAGAGAGCTCCATTGCAAATTTATGAACTTCCATTCACTCAAAAATTGATGGAATTGTAGAGTAGTGCAATGTGTCATGGAGAATTGTAGCATGTGCCACATGTGGCACGCGTGCCATAGGTTGCCGACCCCTGAAGTAGTTGATTATGAACGATAATGTAATATATTTGATCCTGTTTGTAGATCATATAGGAAAATCGTCTTACCAATGTTCGGAATTCAGAATTCCGACTATTATTGATTCGTCAGAGGTCAGGGGCTATATTTCATTCAGTTAGTTCTTTATAAGACCATTTTTTTTCTATTAATGTTATGTTAAAATATTTTTAGGATTAAGAATGAGAGAGAGAGAGAGAGAGAGAGATTTATAAAGAGAAAGTCACTTAACTTTTTACCTAAAATTAATTTGATTTTTAATATCATATTTTCTTTGTTGCTGGGAAGTATGTTTCCCACCACCCACTGTTATCTATTCAAAGGTGGACATCTTATAATTTAAATTTCCCATTATATCACATTACGTTAGATTTGCAATGTGTAATTTAAAAGTGCTAAAATCTACAAAAGAAATTATTAATTAAATATATTTCATATTCAAAAGTTTTTAGGAATTAATAGATATTATACTTTCCATGAAATTTCAGAAAATAGGTATCAACACTCATTGCAAACTGTACAATTGTTCTCTTCTCACGTGTTTTAGTAGAGCACAAACGGCAACGTTTACCTTTTTTATTTATTTATTTATTTATTTTTTTTTTTTGCGTAAAGTAAGCATATGGTCACGAATTTTAGTCAATTTTACGTCATCTGGAACAATTTTCTTGCTGCTTAAGAAACTTGAGGTCGTGCTTTGCGATTACGACTTAAAATGCCAGAAATCAGTTTTTGTGCAAGCCAAAACGCAACACTAATCATAGGTGGGAAAACAGCTTCCCATCGAAATTTAAATACAGTCGACTCTTGATAATTCAAGTTGGAGGACCCAATCAAAAACTTCGAATTATCAAGAGAGTAGAAGAAAAAAAAAACTTCCAGAAGACTCGAAAAGAACTTTTTTCTAGCATATTTCAATTTGAAGCTTTTAATTTAAAATTTAGAATCTAATATTAACACGAAGCGTATTCACAGAGTTTCACACACACTCTCTCTCTCTCTCTCTCAGCTGCGGGGTATACTTAATAGTATCGACGTTAAGTATGATTTTCTCGCCATATGTCAGCTAAAATTCAACCAATTTTCTTTATGGCTCCTCTCTTTTCACTTTCCGCTCTGTCTCATAACCTCTCGAACAGGACCCCTTCAAGCCCCTCTAAATCTCTTCCATTCCTCATTAGAAATAAAATCGTTTCGCACCCGGTTCCCTCAGACATTGTCCCCAACACCATTGGTTCTTCAAGGCATGATCCAGTACGGCCCATGCCCTATTTGATGCCAAATGCTGTAAGTCACACAGATGATCCATGCATCGTCATGTCAGTCCAACGCAAAATACACAATCCTACGCATCTCTTTCTCGCAATAGCGGACCCTCCTTTCTGAACACATGTGTAGTAAGGTCACCTGTTAAACGAAAGATAGAGACGACTGACAACAGGTGCGGTCGGTCTATTGTCCACATGAAGCTGGAAAGCAACAAAAGTGTCTTTTCTCCTGAGGAATAGGAAAACACTTAAAAGGGATATAAAACTGATGGTCATCATAGGGGCTACGTTACAGGAGAAACACGCAGAAACAATGCAACACAAAACTTGTAAGCTCCAACCATTTGCTACAGGACTATACATGGTAGTGAGTGCTCGAATTGTCGAGAGTTTTATAATCGAATTATATTGCGTGTTGAGTCTCGCCGGCCAAAGATTTTGCTTCGAAATATTGAGTATACCAAGATGTATTGTTTTATTTCGAATTATCAAGAGTTTTTCTAGGGTTTGAGCATACACTTCGAATGAGCGAGAGGTTCGTATTATCGAAGGTTTGAATTAGCGAGAGTAGACTGTATTAATGTTGATGGGAAATATGCTTCCTATTGTTTTATAAAGGGTTAAGGAGTTACGTTTCTTTAATCCCTTTAACTTATCGTCTGCATATCACATAATTAATCTAGCGTTTAGTCCATAAAAGAATATTATTACATTCGAGTCCCGAAAACTCGGCACGTGATAATTCGGCAGTCCGAATAACTCGGCCACACCTTGCAAGTCGAAAAACCATCACATGCAGACCCGTTCAAGATTTCGCATTCCTTTGGCGTCTACTCTACTCACACTCCTAAAATATATAGTGAAGGACTAAAGGCTGTAGAAATCACCCTTCAATATTTTGAACAACAAGGTGGGTCGGGGTATAGAACTCAGTGTTCCTTCATCATCTTCCTGATTAAGCAGCAAAACCCAAAGTGCAATACGGAAGACAACAGGACACAACGGATTTCTTTAAGAAAAGTAGCCAGTTTTTGAAAAGTCAACGGCTTAATTTTCATTATATATGCGTTCATAAAGTATTTTTCTGAGGTTTGTCTGATCAGGTAAATTACTGTATACTATGTATTCATTAGTTTTCATATTCATGTAGTAAATGCTCCATGCCTTCATAAAGTGCGTACTTTTCATTTGTTTAAGTATATTTAGGAAGATTATTTTCTGCTGTATTGTGTGTCGAGAAAACAATACATAAAAGTGCTGTACAATATTTTCTGACGAAACACTCGTACTTAATCTTTTTTAATCCCATTCTCAATACCCCGGCATTTTCACAAATTCGATCCTCCTTTGGTTCACATTAGGCACAGTTTGCGGGGCTCTAATGTACCGGGTGTTTCAAAAATCCTGCACATCCCCATGATAATCCTTGTTGCTTAAAAACCAAAAGATTCGGATGAGATTTCTTTCACTAGATAATAGCAGGGACCCCTTCATAAGAAGTTTTGAACGTATCAGGCATCAGTTTCAAAATTCTTGTAGTCAGTTGATCACAACGGGAGGTGCAGGATGTTTTCCCAAGAGCAAATAACCATCGTGGAATTTTATTTCGCTATAAAATCTCATTGCCGTGTGATAAATGCATTTTAGCAGAAATATCCAGGTGAAGTAGCACCCAATGCATCAATGATAATACTTTTAGTGCAACGGTTACGTGATACAGGATCGGTTGCAGACAGATAGCGATCGGGTAGAGCGTTCATAATGAAAACGAAAGTGGCACATGTGGAGACCACTTTACAAAGAAGTCCATTGAAAAGACCGTCCGTCTACATAAACATCATTACAGAATTCATATCATTGCTGAAAGTGATAAAAGGTACGCTTAGTTGTATCAAGACGGCGCAATGTGTCACACATCACGGGACAGTATGGAAGTTTTAACTGAATTTTTCGAAGGACTCGAAGGATTTTGGCCAACTCGTTTACCGGACTTGTCAATTCAGGATTTTTTTCTTTGGGTATATCTGAAGAATGTCACTTTCAGGAATACTCCCCATACGTTTGATAAACTTAAGAGTAACATCTTTCATGCAATATATCCGACATTAATTCTCACGCTCTTCGTAAAGTGTCAATTAATCTGGTAAAAAGAGTTCGATTGTGTGTCCAGGAAAACGGACATCATCTTGAACATTTACTGTTATTTCACCAAGTCTGATACCTGGCAATAAAGATAACCGTTCAACCTTTGTTTGTCTTTTATTCTGTTTGTTAACATAATTCATCTGTCTTTAAGAACTCAACCACAAAGGTTGATGTGCGTGACTTTTGAAACACCCGGTATTATATTATTTGGTTGTAATCATATCGAGGATTATTATATGGCTTCTCTACCCATGTTGTGTTCAGATCCCCTCGATAATTCAAACAAAGAGCGATATCATTTCAAAAAATAGCAAGAGGAAGTCCTGCGACAACTCTTCCGAAAATAAAAATGCACAAAGCCAGTCTCACAATTTTTTTTCTATTTTAAATTTCGCATTCAACGTAAATAATACTTTACTTATAACGGTCATAGCGGTCTTTTCATCCTTAAAGAAATGCTTCACAAAGAATGGGCAAACTCATATCCAGCGTAAGGTTTCAATGAAAATGTTTATACGTGGGAAGAGACTTGAATAGAGCTGAAGATTGCTGCTATATAAGCATTTTCTTTCTATTCAACCACAAAATAACGTTGCGTTTTAAAAAAAGTTTTTTGCTTCTGTCCCCACACAAAATAGGGAAAAGCGGGAGATAATATTTTTTTAGTTTCATTTTCTTTGATGCTTCTTTGAATTTTAAAGTGTACGCAAGATTTATATCTTATATATTATCGTTTCTAGCAAAATATACAGTTTTATATTACTAAGCAACCATCGGTTTTACAACAGACATCATTCGGTTTTGAAAAACTATTTTAATTCTCTCTAGGTACCTCGTGAGAATAAAATTGCTTTTGAAATAGCAAATTATTAAATTCAAAGGAATATAATTTTGAATTAATTTATACATTTTAACGTTTTAGGCAATAATTGAATTTCTTTCAAGTTTTTTGGTAAAAAAAAATTATAAATTAGCAGTAATAGAGACTGCCGATAGAAGTGAAAATTTAGAACTTTTAGTATTAAACTGAAATTTCATAATGTTTGAATTAAAATTATCAACATCAATTCGGTTTTCACATCTATTCATACTCCGAGCAACAATTATATGCATGTTTATATGGTTTTTTATTATTCAAATATATTACGGGCTCTATACAAGATCATGACAAAATATAAATACAATTCATTTGAAATAACAATTAATATACAACCATATTATTTATGGATGGTATTTGTATTTATACTTAAGGTATCCGACTACGTTCGGAATTGTAGTTTTGTAAAAGCGTACAAACAATTTTTTAAAAAATATTTAGTGTTTTTTAGATTAGAATACGCGTATAAAATTGTTTTAAAAATATTATTACAATAAAAATTATTTAAATGCAATATTTTGGCATAAAATGAACTTAGAATTATTTATTTTCAAAATGTTCTCCTTTTATGAAAAATACCTCTGTAAAAATAAAATTTTGCATATACATGTCTAAGACTTCTCCAGAGAGCCTGAACTAGGATTTTATAAAAATTCAGATTATTTTCAGAGTTACTACCAATTGAAATAATTATCGGTGTTTTTTTGTTAAAAATTCTCCACTCGAATGTATTAAATTATGAATAAATCCACTTCCAAGTTAAATATTTCAAGCATCCTAGTCCAGACTCTGTACAGAGGCCTGAGCTATATATAGGCAAAATATAATTATTATAGAAGCATTTTCCATAAAAGGAGACTGTTTTGAAAATAAATAATTTTAAATTAATTTTTTGCTGAAAAATTGCATTGAATAAACTTTTTATTGTAACAATATGCTTAAAACAATTTCATACGTGTATTCTAATCTAAGTGACACTAAATATTTAAAAAAATATTCATTTTTACGCTTTTGCAAAATCACGGTTCCGAACGTAGTCGGATACCTTAAATTTCAATGTACTTGATTTTTAACATTATTTTAATTGTTTGCATCATTGTTATCATTAATTTCAACAATACTTATACTTTTTGTACTTTCAATTATTTCATCATCACGTGGAAGAATATTTTGAGGATTTGATGCATAGTTTACTATTATTGGTTCATTTAATTGTTTAACATAACATATGAGCATGTCGGTGACGCGAACCCATAAGGTTTCCCCCTACCAAAAAGTGCCCAACGCGGCTATAGAAGTTTTCACTTAAAAAAAAAAAAAAAAAACACTGCTTTTTGCTGCCATTCCAGGCTTGATGGATCAATCAAACAGAAATTTTTACAGTGAAGGAACAAGAGGATGTACTTCAAAAGGCAAAACTTTCTCATTTGAGCTTAAAAAAATATTTTTCTTCTTTCTGCTCTGAAATATCAAGTGCTTAATGTTAAAAAAATTAACATGATAGCATAATAGGAAAGTTTTAGCAGAATTACTCATGTCATTAAGGCAGCGTTTCTCAAACTGTGGGATGCGCCCCCCTAAGGTGCGCTTATTGCAAAGTCAAAAATAAAAGATTTAAAATAAGTATTAGTTTAATGAAAGGAAGTGAAACTAAATTCATTCTGACAAAAAAAAATTAAAAACACATTTGCACTGATATAATAAACTTATAAATGTATATCTGATAATTAATTTATCTCTATTAAATTAAAAATAAGTGTAATAATTACTAGTACCTCTCATGGGCTTGTCATGTATAAAATTTAATACTTATACTGATAGTTTTCTCGGTTTATAATTAAAGTCGTATTGTAGCTTTAGCTTCAAAGTATATTTTTATTGTATTCAATACATTATTATTGAATGGGAGGGGGCGATGAAAATTATGATTGGAAATCTGGTCGCAAATATTGAAAGTTTGAGAAGCATTGGATTAAGAAGATACATACTAACCCCAACTAAATTGAACTAAAACTAAACAATAAATAATTAAAACTTTTTTATGTATAAAAATGTTTGAAAGAACAATAGCTTTGAATTAAAGCTTTTGCTCTCCAGAAAACACGTTGTTGTTCATAATGCCTAGTTGGGCTGTCTAAGAGTAAACCACCTCCACATATCAGTTCGTAAGCTTCCAGAAAATCCGAGAATGAAAGAGGTTTTTAAGAGCATCTCGTCCAAATTAAAATTTAAACTTGAGCCTATTGCACTGCAACGGTATTGCACTTCGTACAGATCTTAAAAACATTTAACAAATGTTCAAAGGTAAGAGATTTCAAATGTCCACTGGCATATCGAGATCTGCTGGCCTCTATACCTTCAAAGAGTAGGGCACCACCAGGGCTGAAAAATGAGAAATTTTACTATCAGAAATTTTGGAAGAAGAATTAAAAAACATATCAGTAATTTATTTATTATTTTTGATTGTTGCTCTGTTTACAAATACAAAATTATTATTTAAATAAACTTTTTCTTTATCTCTTTCTTCCTTTATCATTCCTAAGTATTAATTCCACCATAAAGCGTATTCGAATTAAAATAACGCAGTGCTTCTCAAACTTTCTATACTATACCCTTTTCAATCACAATTTTTATCGCGCCCCCCTTATACATTAAGAATGTACTGAATGCAATAATAATGCACTTTGACGCTAAAGCTACAATACGCGATCTTAATTATAAACCATACAAATTAATAACATAAGTATTAAATTTTGTATACGTTACTTTTAAGCAAAAATAAATAAATAAATAAATAAAGTAATAGGATAATTACTATGTTATTTTTCCTTTCTCTAATTTTTAAATTGAACATATTGCAAAATGCGGTGGCTGCTTAGAATACAAAATATAGATATCAGCTAAATATAGAAAAAGAACTCAGAGGGCTGATTTCTAATCATAAGCATTCCTTATAAAAACTTTGCTTTGCAAGACAAGCCCATGGAAGTCGTTAATACTTATTAAACTTGTTCTTAATTTAGTATTAATTAATTAGTTATAAAATATGTGTAACCTCATAAAAATAAGTCTTGGCCAAGTAATCCTTCAAAGTGCTCTCTGCGTGGTTTTCCAAATATCATTAAACTCTTTTGAATGGAAAAAAGCGCAACAGAGAAATACATTACTTACAACTTCCCTAAATGAGAAACAAACACATAAGATAGGTGTCATAACTAACTGTACCAATAACTTAGAAGCTCAAACAGATTATCAGCAAAAACAGAGTACAGCTATAATGTGCAGTATTTCAAAAATAATCACAGTGATGAATTTTTTATGTTCCTAAATTTTTTCGATTCTAGGTCTGGGATTTTGTTTTTTCTCTGAAAGAGTAATATGTAAGGTATAAAAAGAAAACGTAATAAACAATCTCTCCTCATGGAATTACAGCAAATCAAATAAAAGTTTTTTTTATTTGGTTATAGGATCAAAGATAGCTAATTAGGTATTGAAGAAGTTTTTATTTAAAAAAAAAATGACTTAATATCGCCTATAAATTATATCAGAGTAAAAGTGCATTTTTTATTATGTCTGAAAGTATTTTGTTTTAATTCATTCCAGTAAATTAACTATTTTTTTAAATCTTTTATTTTCGATATGCTCGCTCACCCCTAGGGGGAGCGCCCCACGGTTTGAGAAACACTGAAATAACGTATTTACTCGAATCTAAGCCGCACTTTTTTTCTCCAATGCTAATACTACTGAAATTCGAGTGTGGCAAGGAATCGAAGGGAAAAAAATCGTTGAATGAAGTATTTAGCACAATTATGGGTTAATGCATGTACTTAAAACTTTATGATAGTGATAAAATAACGAAATAACTCACTTCTTAATAGCTCTTTTAAATGTATTTTGATTTCGTAAAATTTGATATCGATAAGAGCCATTTTACATTATTTTTTTATTTTTCACAAAAACTTGTTGAGACTTTAGGGTGCGGTTTAGATTCGAATTTAAACGGTATTAAGGAACAGTATGGATAAGTATTAAAATGGAGTCTCAAACATATATTTTACGCAAAAACCAGCTATTGTAGAATATTGAAGTCGATATAAATTGAAAAAGCCCCATTAAATTAAGTTAACATTAATGAATCGATAAAAAATTTATCGGAATGTCCAATATCGACTAAGGACTCACGAGTTATACCAATCCAAACTATCGGAAGACTAGTTAAGCGAAATCATTAATCGATATTTCATAGGAATCGATTTCGTATTATTCATTGAAATGAATGCTAGATTCTAAAATCCCAAAACAATTTAAATTTATATCAGTATAAATAAAACAACCTAAGACTCTTAGTTTTTTCTTACGGAATTTGTTTTCATCCTTCCAAAATAATTTGAACGCTAATTCTACACGCCATTGTATAACTGTAGAGATTGAAATCAAATAGCAATATTTTAATTTAAGGTACTTTAAAAATAGCATTTCACAGGAATTTTCATGAAGAACAATAAATTTTCTTCTAAGACCGATGAGGTTATAAGCAATATCTGTTCAACATGTAAAGAAAGTATTTGCGTATAGCAGCGTTTCTCAAACTGTGGGGAGCGCCCCCTAGGGGGCGTGATAACTCTAACAGGGGGCGCTAACATATCGAAAAGTCAAAAACAAAAGATTATTTTAAAAATTAATTAACTTACTGAAAGTAAACAAACAAAATACATTTTGATATAATAAAAAAATGAAATATACCTTTACACTAATATAATACACTTGTAAATGTATCAGTACTGCACAATGTATTTTATTATTAATTTAACAATATTAAGTTAAGAACGAGTTTAATAATTACAATTGACCCCATGAGCTTGTCATATGTAAAATTATATACAAAAATTAACACTTAT
>BMAV01006771.1:14419-34067 GCA_019973955.1 Trichonephila inaurata madagascariensis
TTTGCCTTAAATAGAGCTTGCTTTGTTTGTCGCTTTTGTGAGGCATTTTTACCTTTAAATTAAATGAAAAGTATTCATTGCACCGAAAGGAAATTTTTTGATTCCATATAGAAGGCTTATAAAAGTAACAACAATTAATGTATCGTATTGAAGTTTTTTTTTCCGAATATGCCTAAAGTATTTTCTTTTAGAATGGGTATGCATGTCATTTGTTTTCAATCATTCTGATATATTCAGACCTATTCTTGCACCACCCTCCAAAACTCAACATGAAACTCCTGGACAATATAATAATAAAATATTATTATGAGAGAAAAATGGATTAAAATTTATGTCTGGGAGAAAAATAAACAAATAAAAACTGTTAAAAGTTTTTCTTTTAGACGTTTGTAAAGTAATTTTAGCTATGAATCATAAGAAGAGCAAAGAAGCAGAATTTCATTAATCTTCTCCACAAATAACTACGAGATGAAAGAACCATTCTCTCAATAATATTATTCGTTTGCAAAACTATTTTATGATTTAGAGAAAAAAATGCTTTTGGTCATTTAGATTTCGCTCAACTCTTGATTTCCCAGCTGACTATTCTTGATTCTAGCTTGACTATTCCAGCTTTGTGATTTATGAAATGCGTTGCTTTTTATGGTATGTTTGCGTGTATTGAAACATTAAATTGTTTGTAGTTCGCTTTTTTTCCCTTCTTAGTTTATCGTATTTCATTAAATAAAAGAAAACTCTTTGTTTAAAATCATAAGTTATTTTATTTAAAAAAATATCAAAATTTATATCATGGAGAGAGAAGATAGCTTTTAATTTTATAGCATTAAATCTATAAAATTCTACATCAAAAATATGATTAGCAATTAGCGAATAAGAGTTCATGAATTTCTGAAAAATCCCCATTCATATATTGTTTTAAATATTTATCAATATGATCAATTTGTTACGTATATTTCATGAAAAAAAAATTGATTTGTCTTTCTTATAGTAGCTTTATTGAATTTTTATTTAAAAGCAGCTTGTTGCAAATATTCGTGATTATTATGATTACAAATTTTAATTTTCTTGAACTTCTTAAGGTTAAAGCATCTTTAAAATTTTAAGCTCTCTGATTTTAACACTTATTTAATTACCGTAAAACCTGGCATAATAACGCGCACTTTTAACAGAAAAAATAAGATCGAAATGTACGGGTACGTATTATACGTCGGGTATAAAAATAGGAGCTTTAAGAAATAAAGAAAATACGAGCATTAAAAAAAATTGGACTTCTAGATAAATCGAAACACTTTTATTTTAACAGAAATGGCATTTTTTTATGAATTTCAGGAATTGTAGTTTTAGAACTATACTATTTTTTTTAAAGCTTAAAATGATACCTAGAATAAAGGACTTCAAAGATAAGAGCATTGAGTACACTATTTCAGGTTTTTTCGTAAAAATGAGGATCTATGTTATACAGCAAATATACCTAAAAATTATAACTGCAGCTGGAAAGTATAGGTGCGCGTTATATGCTGGATATCATGGTATTTAGTTTGAAAATTGTTGTGCTTGTGTGTGTGCGCTTTTTTCTGATTTAAAATCATATTGTTATACGCTTCTCTAATGAAGCACACACTACATTAAACCAAGCTCCAGGTACGTAAATTGCTTCACTATAGCATTTGTTATTTTGAATAGTGCTTAGAAAATTTAATAAAAAGATTATTTTATATATAATTATATAAGCATTAATTTGTCTTAACTATATTGATTTTTTCAACAGACAAAACTGATTCTCGTGCATCATTTTTATAAAAGTGTACAGGTTTAAATTTTCTTATATACTACTTTTTCCTTTCAATACGTTATTTCATAATCAATATAAAATTTTTAATTTTTTTATTCATATGTTTTGGCAAGTAGTTTATTTTTCCATATATATGTTTCATGTAACCGGTTGGGTGACATAGTTGGTTTGCCGCTGGCCTCGTACGCCTTAAGTTTGCGGGTTTGCCCCGGGCCTAAGACTCCGGACTTTCATAAGGTAGAAAATTAACAGTGTCCATGACGTATGATTTTGTGACATGTTAAAGGTCCCTTGAGTGCCTGTTTGGCTTGGGTGCTCTTGGAAAGATTTTATTCCTTGTATCATTTCGCCTCGACAGAGCTCAGGTGCCTCCCGCTGGGGAGGAAACTGAGCGTTAAAGTAACATTGCTATGATTTGAACCCCACCTATATTGTGCCGCACTAAAAAAAGTGATCCCAGCTCCCGGGGAATGTACTAGGTCTACAATGGTAAATACACCAAGTAGCAGCTCCATTGTATTTTTTTTTAAAAAAATGTTTCATGTATAGCAAAGCAGAGATGCACCATTAAAAATACACTTATGGACAAAAAAGGTAGCGCACCAAGAAGGAGTCGTCAAAATTAAACGAAATTTTACATACGTAATGACTACTTTGATGAAAGTAAATGATTAGAAAATCAAAGAAAAAAGATCCTTTATTTCATAGAAAAAGGAAAAAGAACAGATAATTTAATACCCTATTGAACCCCCTCTATCGTGAATGCATGATGCGAAATCGTCAAGCATTGATGCATACAAGTTCTGTATGATGTCTTGAGACATTTCGCGTTCCATATATGCAGTAAATTTGCCTCTTGTTCGTTCAAACTCGTGGGATGCCCAACTCGCCATCCCAAATAAACACAGATATGCTCGATTGGAGACAAATATGGGGATTGGGCAGGCCAAGGTAGGGTATTAACAGTGCGGAGAAAGTCTTGTGACATCCTTGCCGTGTGAGGCCGAGCATTGTCTCCTTGAAAAATGATTCCTGGGAGCCGTTGCATGAGTGGCAACACATGTGGTTGCTGGATGATAATATGGACATACTTCTGGGATGTCATGGTGCCACAGATCAATACTAGGGGTGACCATGTATTGTAGAAAATGGAATCCCATACCAGCACACAAGATGTGGGAGCCGTGTGTTGTTGTAAATCAAAAGCAGGATTGAGGCGTTCACCGCGGGGTCTCCACACACGAACACCATTGTCATCATTGCTGAGATTGAATCCGGATTCGTCGTTAAAGATGACCTGGTTCCATTCTGCTGCAGTCTAGTTTCCTCGTGCGTGACACCACTCCAAACGGAGGCGTCGAGGAGGCGTCGATAGGTGGGTGTCAAGGGCAGCACACGTAATGGGCTCCGCGATCCGAAATGTCCTTCAGCCAGGCGCCTACGTATGGATAGAGTAGACACAGGGGTCCCTAGTGAAGGTGCTACCTGTGCCTGGATGGCGGGAGATGAAGCAGTTGGCTGTATGCGTGCATTTCTTACGATGTATTTTCGACGACTGGTCTGTCGAGAGCGTCCTGAGACTGGTCTTCGTGTAAATGACATCGCTCGGATCCACTGGTCCCAACACCTCCTCACAACACAATCACAGCGGCCTAATTGATGAGCTACTCCCCTAGCTGACCACTCAGCTTCCATCATGCTTCCATCAACTTCCATTGACTTCGAAAATGGCATAATGGTATGTCTACCTCAGCTATTCTTTGTAAGCGATGATTCAGCACACTAGAACAAGCTTTGGTTACCTCCACGGAGAACGACTTTAAACGCCTTCTACCGGCTATACGTAAAGAACAATCACGCTGCATTTCTAATCATTTGCATATCTCTCCGACCTGTACCTTCATGCCAAGTTTCGTTACGATTCCGCAATTATTTTTTGGTGCGCTAATTTTTTTGTCCATGAGTGTATAATCCTAATGGCGATAGATTATTTGATATTCAAAATGTAAGGGGAAAGAAAATCGACTTAGAGTACTCTTTAATAAGAAATGAAAAAGAATTAAATTCCGCTCTATTTTGAGATAAAATTTATATATAAAATAACCCAATTACCTTTAGGCTCCGCACCTCTTCATGAAATATTAAATAATTTTTGATACATTTTTTGCATCATTAAACTTTGTATATTCTGATATTTGTTAATATTTCAGGAAATAGTTAGGTACATACATTTAAAGACTGAATTTTTCAGTTTTCATTTGTGTTTATAAAAAAGTATACGTTGTTTTATTTCTTCTTTTGGAATTTCTATCTATCTTTAGTGTTCTTAGGAAAAACTTGATCTTTCATCATTTCTTGAATTTCGAAGTTAAAAAGATGATTATGAATATAGAAATAATTGGTTCACTTTAAGGGCAATTAATTATTATTTTTTTCTCCTTTAAAGGTATTGAAATACTATTATTTATGAAATATTGTTGCATTTTTTTTTTTTTTTTTTTTATTTTTTCATTTTCAAAAAAATTTTCATGGAATCATTAACAATCTAATTAATTTTAAGAAATTGCCTCTCATGGATACTTGAAATGGTTTTATTAAAAAATATTTTCAGATTTCTACTCTCAGTCATATATTTTGTTTCGAATGACTAGGCAGCTATAATTTTCTCGCGCATTCGTACTCTAGTTATTATAATTTAATGCAAAATTGGTACAGAAGATAAAATATTTCAATGATGCTTCTAGAAAAAATATATATACGAGTCAAAGAATATAAATTGTTCTAACCTGCGTAAAATTGCTATAATTTCCACTTCATAAGTTGATAAATTATTTAAAGAAATTAGCCAGTTATACTGATAAATAATAATTGTTATATTTAAGAATAAATGTAAGAGCATGTTAAATAAATACGGCATAATCAGGTAAACTATTTACTCAACAATTTTATTAAATCCAAAAAGCATAATATAAATACTCTTACCTAAGTAACTATAGGCTCCCTGTTTACTATTCATTTTTAGTGTATGTGTTTCTGTTCCTAACTTATGCATCAATCCTATTTCGCTGTTTTAATTATTCTGATAAAATAGGAGACAATAAATAATAAAAAAGTTTAAAATAATTCATGAATTATTGTTATATCTTAAATGAAAAGAAATTATTAATTTGGGTACCTTCCCGAAAGTTTCTTTTATATTTAACTATTATTACAAGATATACATAAATAAAAGGTTACTTATAGCTTTGCAAGTTACAAATGTTACATTATGAAACTTTATTTTTAATGCATTCAAAAATGTTTAAACCATAATTACGCTTTATTCTTGATAATCTTAAAATTTTTGTTATATGTAAAAAAACTGAATTAGAAAACACCCCATTAAACTGAAATTAATATTTTCCTAATTACTATATTGTTCGAATTAATTGGGACAAATATGTTTTTCTTGTTTGAGTTGGTTTGTGATGACCATTGATGTCCTGTACCCCCTCAAATCCGTTATATCTGACTTTAGGTAATGTGACAGATTGACTTTGACTATAATTTGTTCATTTTAATGTATCAGGAGCTAAGTTGTGAGTCATTCATAGAGACAGCTCGTAATTTCGTTCAGTATAAGACGTGTTACTTTTACTTGTTCAAAGAAGGATATTATTCCGAGGAATCGTCATAAAATAAATCGCTCTCAATGAACACACTCCTGTGACTGTGAGTGATATAAATATGGCAGTTGGTGTGATCGAATTAAGTATTTTAAGAAAATTTAAAAATTCTGGATCATCGTCTCCAAAAAGAAAAGAAAAATGTGGACGCAAGTGGAAAACTACCCCAAGAATTGATAAAATTTCAATAAGAAACAGCAAAATAAATCCAAGAAAGATAATCATTAAACTTTGTAGATATTTATTAGATAATGGTGTTGAAGTGAGTACATCAATTGCACGGAAAATGCTTCTGAAAGGTGGCCTTAAGGCAACAAGACTGAGGAAAAAAACATTTTTAACTCAGAAAAATGATGAAAAAACGTTTAGCAGGGGCCAAAAAATACCGATCATGGACTGTTAACGACTGGAAGAAGGTGATTTGGTGTGATGAAACTCTTATTTGTGCAGGGATACAAATCAAGTGTAGTTAGATGAAGTGAAGTTGAAACTTTGTTACCGGATCATATCCAACAAATTGTAAAACACCCTTCTAAGCAGATGTTGTTGTTGTTTTTTTTTTGCACAACAAATGGCCCTGGAATATTATTTCCTCTTAAATGCATGATGAATTCTGTCAAATATATAGAATTATTATGTAGTAGGATTGTTCCATCCATGGAAACATTTGATGGAATATTTAATGATGACTTAGTACCTTCAATTCAAAATCGGTGCATACTTTTATGCGAAAAATAAAATAAAAGTGCTCGATTGGCTTGAAAATTCCCCAGACATAAATCCTATTCAAAACTGATGGCATATTCTAAAGAATCGTCTCGCTAAGATGAATCGCATGGCAACAGAGCAAATGATACAAAGGGCTTTACTAATATGTTTCCAAGATGATGAAATCAAGACCACGTGTGCTGCTCTAGTGAAGTCAATGCCAAGGTTGGTTGAAAAGGTCATTTCTGTTAAAGGAAGACATACTTCGTATATATACTAACATACAGATTTTTCAGTCTACTTAAGGTATGTAATGATAAAAAGCAATGATATGATGCAATGATAAATGTAATGATATGTAGTCACAGAGATACCGAAGGTTTTATGAAGAAGCTTTACAATGCGAAGCGTCGAAAGTATTCTGGATGCCAACACTTTTTTGTGCACTTATATAATAAATTGCTAAGAGATATTTTCACCAATGGAACGTCTGTCCACTGTTACAGTTCAGATTATCCATCGATGTCCTCATTGGTATAAGCTCTGTTGTCCAACGCTATGGGTTCTTGAATAATTATGGCTTTATGGGAATCGATGTATTCACAATATATTTATGATGTAGTGCCTCGTGAAAATTCAAGGACTTTCACATCTTTCTAAATTGAATAACCCGCTCTTCGGTATCCTATAATTTACCTACGATCAAAGGCAGATTTTTTGTCTTATACAAAACTAGCCATCACCCACCAGCTTCATTGGGTATTTCATGATGTTGAATAAATATATACTGTTTTATATATGCATAAATTATTGATATCTAAGTTCTAGCATTAAGAGTTCGGTTGTATTGAAAAATATACCTGTAACCCTCACTTTTTGTTAAAAAAAAAACAGAACTTCTAATTAACAATTTCTGATAATCTCTAAAACTGAAGTAGAATGATTTTTTGCGCTCTGGTAACGCCCAAACCAATTTTTAGTGGATCTGTACTCCGTAAAATAAACACATGCGTGCCAAATAGTTAGTCTCAATCTAATAGAGCAAAAACATAATTTTTATCATAAACATGCCCCGTTTCCCAGTTGAGAGTCAATTTCTAAAAGAACCTTTCTTAGCGAATTTTAATTCAACAAAAGAAACAAGTAACACAAATTTCACTATTATGTTCTTAGTAGTCCGAAAACGAATTTTTTTCTCAATACGCCCCTTCCCCCTCTCTTCCTCAGTGATTCAATTTCGGTAAAATCCGTTTTTAATGGCTCTCTGTGAAGGAAAAGAAACATGCTTAACAAATTTCAAGTATGTGGGTCTAACAACACAAAAACAGGAATTATTTTCTATAAATCCTCTTGACCCCTAGCGACCTCAACTTTGAGATCTATTTTCGCATAATACTTTGTTAGATGACCTCTATTTCATAAAAAAAAAACATGCCTACTAATTTACTAGCACAGGCAAGTCTAATAGTTTAAAAACGGAAATATTTATCAATTACGCCCTTTAATAACTCGCAATAGCCCTTTAGGGTCGATTTTTGCCAAATCTATTTTGTAGCAGATTGTCCATGAAAGGAATCTGCTTACCAAATTTCAAGATAATTCGTCCAATTGTTTAAAAATGGAAATAATTCTCTGTATATAACGTCCCTTAATTCTCCACAATGCCACTTTCTTTTAAATATTTTTTTTTTGTAAATCTCCTCAGGTTCCACATTGTATAACAAGAGGATTACAGACGTAAGTGGTAACATCATAATAAAATATAAAACAAAATCAAAAGTACATTTAAGAGACAAATATAAAATGAAAGAAAGGGAGGAAATACACAAATATAAAGAACGGGAGGTACTTATAAGACTTTAAAAATCTGTACAGTAAATAAATTTTCTTAAGAGATTAAGGCTCTCAGTACAATTGACCAACAAAGACAAAACAGGTGGCCAGGAAATACCTAAGCGTTTCAACTATTTTTTAAAATTTTCTCTTTTACAAAACAACAAGACATATTCCCCTGTTTCAGCATCCATACCACAAGAACAAATACTATTATCAATTAAATTAAACCTAGATAAATAGCTCTATAAAATGTCCATGCCCTGTTAGAATCTGGGATAAATTAAAACCAGTAACAAATTTCTTACATTTTAGCCGTTGATAAATAGTCGGAAAAAACTTTTTAGTCCACAAAGCCTTAGGTGAGGCCAGGAATTTAGAGTTCCAGGCAGAAACAGTTCTTTCCCAAGCTAAATACTTTTAGTGTGACAAGAGCACGGACATCGAAAGGTTCATAACTTTGCAGGTTGCCTCTTTGGTCCACTCCATCATTGCCGAGATTTCCACTATGGCCCTGAATATAAGTGGATGTCACAGTCTTCAAGGTTGTACAGAATAGACTGAACCTCCACAACAAGTTTTTCTGTAGAATTTACATTGCGCAAAGAATGAAGCGAAGAGAGCGAGTCGGTGCAGAAAAGAAAATTGAGATTTTCATCCTGACGGATAGAGTCCTGAATCACTTTTACGGCAAGATTGATGCAGAGTAGTTCGGCAAGAAAAACAGAGCCTTCATCTCTTAATCCATGTTGGAAAGTAACTTTTTCAACTCCTTCCTCGTAAATAACGCAGGGAAGATCAACCCTTCCATTCAATTTACTCCCATCCGTGTGAAACAAATTATTTTATGTTCTTGAAAGACTTAATTTGAATAAGTTACAAGAATGATAAGTTTTCTATATGAAGGGTGTGGCAATAATGAAAATGGTATCGTCCCATCAAGCGTGACTTGGCTGGAACTCAAACAGCTTTCCCGAACCTCAAGATTGTTCAAAATAACCATGTCAATAGGTGGTATACCAGAATAGGCAGGCACTGCTTCATAACTAATAGTTTTGTATCCTACCACAACAACTTGAGGGTCAATTTTTGTAAAAGTTTTTTTGTAACGGATGTGTACTCCATGAAAGGAATCTTCTAACCAAATTTCAAGAATAGGCATTTATTAGTTTAAAAATAGAAATAGTTATTTATAATCCCTCTTAAGGCATCCGATTACTTGCGACACCTTTTTTTTTAAAAAAAAGTAAAGATATAGACATTTTTTGTGATTTTTAGATTTATTTAGTATATTTTAAGAAAAAAATCGTAAAGTTGAGAACAGAAAAAAATTTATTAATATTAAAAGGAAGAAAACTGGTGAAAATGTACAAAAAAATTACATAAACTGGGCCGACTCTGTACAGAAATCTTTTGAGCAAATTCTCAATTTTTTTTTAATTTTAATGTGTTACTTTGTTATTCATGTTTTAAATGACCTTCAGAATAATAGATATTTTAATTTTTACAAAAACTGGAGCACTCTATCTTAGTAACTATATGAAATTGCTTAAAAAAACAGTGATTATGTTCACATAAGGGATTATCAATTTTGAAATAAAACAGTGATTGATAAATCTGAAAGTCAAAACACTTCTACTGTTATACAAAACATTCACAAAAAATTTCAGCAAATTATTTTCAAAACTTTTCAAGCAATCGCTGTCCCTATTTAAGTTTTTCAAAAAAAAAAAAAAAAAGCACACATTTCGAGTAAAACGCATTTTAAAAAATGACATCTTCTGTAAAGTTATAGCATCTTATTTTATTAATACACTTGTAGTTTTTGTTCTAGTGAATGGAAAATAAAAAGCTTGATATTTTTATTAAGCTAATAAGATGGCCTATAAAATAAAGTCATAAAACGATTTTGTCAATTTTTTAAAAAAATCATGATTTTAGGGTAGTCAGATACCTTTTCCTTTAACGCCCTTTGAGAGTCGATTTTCGACAATCCGTTCTTAGCGGATCTCGACTCCATGAAAGAAATCTGCTTACCAAATTTCAAGTTTGTAGGTTTAATAGTTCCGGAAATATCGTGATGCGTGTTTGAATGAATCGCTTTTCTTCTTTTTATATGTAGATATTATGTAAGATTTTTTTTGTCTCATATTATGTGAGATAATTGGATTAGTCATTTGTATGTAACATTTACACAGTCACACATCGTGCATTATTTATTAGAAACAAGCATATATTATGGAAGTTCTTATCAATCTAAGGAATGGATAAAGACACATGAATCACATAGCCTTTTGACAAATATTACTTATTTAATATTTTAAATTTTGAAATTCGTTGCATTATTCAGTATTTATATTCATACAGTTATATTTCCTTTATAAATTTTAAAATAGAATGAATATATCTATCTACACTTGTCTACTTTTCTTTTATCTATTTACGGAGTCTCAAGGCACATTTAAAAGGTATATAAATAAAAAGTTGTCATCTCTATGTTATTTTGAAATACTATTTAAACCTCGAAAATACTTATATTTTTAAAAAATATTCCCCACAAATTGTTCTTGTTTTCTTATGTATTTCTATTAAAAAAAATTTCATGAATTGTTTGCGTAGATTTTCTCTTTTTTCTATCGTTCTTTGAACCCTTTTTTATGAAATTTAGGAGGGGAAAAAACAATTTAAACTCTTTATTTCACTGAAGAGGAAACAATTTACGAAAAGTCGTCACTTTGGATTCATTTGTAAATCAGTCACGAACGAGTTCTTTCTCTAGAAACATAACATATTTCATAAAACTCAGTTGAGAAAAATCACAAGTCTAAAGGGTTCTTCCGGAATTTCAAGCCCCAATGGGCCTTATATAAACGAAAGTGTGGACATAAAAAGTTGCGCCAAAAGGCTGTGCCAGCAAAAGAGCATCAATACATCTTATAGAATGACAAAACGTTTTTTTTCTGTTTTAATTCAACATAAATATTTGAGATGTGTTACCCACTTACTCAGATATGGACTTGACAAGAATGTGAGATGTTTACTTCAAAAAATATTGGGTTATATATATAATGCATCACAAAACATAGTAAAGATTATTTTTGTTCCTTTTTTTTTTCTTTATTTCAATGCGTATTGTTTTTTTTTTAATAGAAAGATCTATTCTGTTTAGACTTAAACATAGCAGCAAGGTTTTCGAAACGCTTGAAAAGTTCAGTTTCACTTAGAACTTTTTAAACCGATTTTTTTCTTACTCCCCCCCCTTCGCCCCCCTTTTCAATTCTTACTATTTGTTCACACACTCCCTATATATATATATCTTGTTCAAATTTTCAATCATTTATTAAACACTTTTTATTCATCCACTCAAGTTCAAATACAATTTTTTAAACTAGTAGTGGATGGCAATTAATGTTAACACAGTTTTTTTTTCAAATATTAATTCACTAATTAAAAATTAAACAATAAATAAATAGTAACCAACAAAAATAATAGTTTAACTCTATATATTGGAAGGAAAACTTCTCGTTGTGTGCCTGTAGCGCAGTGGTTATCGCGTTGGACTTCTAATCCAAAAGTCGTAGGTTCGTATCCCACCTAGAATGGCTGAATTTCTGAGAATATGTAATTTCTTTTTACTTTACTATTTTATTGAAATAATTAAATTTTATTAACAAATAAAAAGTAACAAAGAAAAATAATAGTGCAATACCCTATATAGAAAGGAAAAGGAGAAACTGCAAAGAAAATGTCTTTCTATTTTGCCACTTAATACTGTGATTCTGTGTGTGTGTGTGTCATATGTATATATATATTTATAATAATTGTAATTATTTAATAAAAAATAATTAAAACAAAATTTTTCTTCGCTGACCAAAATAGGAATTGACTCATTTTTTTATATTACTTGTTTATTATAAATTGTAACGGTAACTCTCGCGTTCATTTCTCAAAATAATCTAGAGAAAATAACAATTTCGTGTTGGACTTAATCGATAAAAGACATTAATGTTTATAAATGCGCTTCTTTTCCTAATGAAGGATT
The DNA here is from genome assembly GCA_019973955.1 of Trichonephila inaurata madagascariensis. Classification (NCBI taxonomy): domain Eukaryota; kingdom Metazoa; phylum Arthropoda; class Arachnida; order Araneae; family Nephilidae; genus Trichonephila; species Trichonephila inaurata. Next base: position 26,460 of record BMAV01006771.1, read on the forward strand.
CACCGCCAACCACTATTGCTTCTTTTTACGTACCTCCCTAGAAATATGCTTATTTAGACTTAAGAAAGTATTTCCGTACATAAATTTTTTAACTCTGCTTTGTATATCCTACTTATTTCAGTTAAATTTTTAATTATTAATGTTTTGAAATTTTAAATGCTCCTATGATGTAGTGTTTACATCATCATTTGAGATAGAATTGTCAAAAAAAATACTGTGTATATGGGCTCCAACGTACGACTGGAGTTTATTCCATAGGTACGGTTGTCTTTGATTATGTAGTAGGCAAACAGGTTAAATAAACGCATCTCATAAAATACTGAAATCATGCATGTATTTTCTTTATTCTGTTCACATTTTTCATAATGATTCGGTAAAATAATGTATATAATTATTGTAATTCACATCAATTATGTTACATAAATATATGTTACTCATAGTACATAAGTACATTGTTAAGAAGGTTGATTTAATTCACAATTAGTATCGCTTTGAGTATTAATTACATTAATAAGATCGCCGTTATTAATCACTTTGACAAGAGGCTTGTGATAACTAAAGTATGATACGTGAACGTCGGTAGATTTACGAATCGTGAAAACATCGCATCATTGGTTGTACCATACCTAGTTGCCCCATTTCTCAACCAGAAACAAAATACAAATTAAACTCTGATTTTAATCGTATATTCTCAATTCTTCACCTTTATCGAAATCAGTATTGAAATCACCACCAAGTATGAGTGGAAGTACATGATACTATTTCTTCATGTACTTCATAATACTAGTAGCTTAGAACCACCTTCTGTATATGCTTAAGTTCACATTCATTATTTTATATATATATATATATATATATATATATTGGTGTTTTTTCCCCTATTATGTCGAAAATTTTTGCTGCACGGAGAAGGTTGGATTCATAAAGCATTGCTAACCCTAAATCGCTGGCCTAATTCAGTGACAGCTTTAGAAATCATAATAGGTCTCCAGTTTAGTCCAAAGACTTTTTTGTATCTACATTTGTTGTGTGGTGAATTCCAATTTCTTCCTTCCTTAGCACTGTAGGCTCTAGTACTTCTACACTTTTATTTTATTATAATATATATATATATATATATATAACAGTAAATGCTCTTAGAATTTAAAATAATAAAATGGATTTCAAATCTTCATTATTTATATTCACCATAAAAGAAAAATATTCAAAATTATAGAAAAATTATAGATTTGGCTCTTTCTATTGTCTCTTTCAATCGTTTTCAATTTTTTTTTTCTATAATGAAACAAAAATTAATTTTCCACTCGCATTTTTTTACTCGCAAAATTTGCTGATTTTTATTTGTTATAGTCAACATCATCTTCATGTGTGACCCAGCAGCAAATGTGATTTGAACTGCCAAGTTAAAATGGAACAGAGTCCGAGTCATTACTCACGAGAAAATCGTTTAGCTCAAAATCCGATTTTCGATGCCAATGACGCCTGTAGACGAAACGATGAATTTTTAATTTTTTTCAGGGCTTAATTTTTAAGTTATACTTTCCAAATTTTACACATTGATAACAAATAACGGTAATTTTTAGATAAAAATAAAAAAAAAAAAAAAAAAAAAGAAAATAAAATTACTGCGTAAATGAATTTTTGTAAAAAAGGTATTTGATGAAAAACACAAAAACCTTTTAAAATACATAATTTTTAAGCAATTATTTCAAATTTTAACAGAACACTGATAATACTGTTTGATAAACAGAAAAAAGTTTCATGTGATTATTTTTATAAATGTTTCTTTAGAATTTTGAGAATTTTTTGAAAAATCGAAAAAAAAAAAGTTTTCGGCATTTTATGTTTTAAATCACTGATCCTAAGAGACCAAAGATTTGTAGTATAGAATATCGATTTATTACAATAATAAGAAGCCTGTACAGAATGAATGAAAAACTCTTTTCATAAAAACGCATCAATATTGTCTCTTTTTGGGAAAAATCGTAAAAAGTTGAAAATAACGTTATTTTGTAAAAAAAAAAATTATACCGTATCGGCGATAAAAATGATCTTCCCGATTCTGTAATTATTTGATTTCAGTAAGGAAAGAACGATCGTAATTTTAAAAGAGAAGAAAAAGTAGAAATGTTTCCTTCTTTCTTCGGACAGAGATTTAGCTCATACTTAGAAGCGCACGTAACGGCTTTTTTTTGTTAACCCTTTTTTTTTAAATTTCACTCTTAATATTTTCATACCAGGGGTTTTATAAGAAAAAAAATCGATTCTTAAGGAGTATAAACTCCAAAAAAAAAACCGTAATAATATTTTAAAGCATTCCAAAATATTGTTCATTATTGCGAAATATGTTAAATGAAAACTCAATTCAAACAATAGAAAGGCAGCATTTTACATATTTCAATAAGAAAGAAAAAGATTTCCGCGTAAGTTCTAGATTACCTGATATTTTTGCATATAAGTTTATGTAAGTGTATTCGTCTAAACATGTATGCTTCCTATTACAAGCATAAATGTTTGTGTTAATATATGTATTCACAAAATTCAAAGCATGATTTATTCACTGCATGAAAGAAAACTTCTTAGCTTCAGTTTGATACGATTACGGAGAAGGTAATCCATCTTTGCTGTTAGTGACAGTGCACTTGCTAGATTTCTTTGATGACAGTGATAAAAGACACAACACATCATTTCCCACAACAGTTGTACCACTCTCCAGTGTCTATATGCGGAAAAGAAAATACAGTTTCGTTTTCCCTGCGTTATTTAACCTACCCTGGAGTTCCAAGCTGAGAACATTTCGTGATATCAGTCAAATGTTTGTGTTCAAGTAACCCTAGATAGATTAATCGTCCCTCTAGGGTTTCTTCGGGAGTATTAACGGTGGAATTTATAGATTTGTGGAATGAACAAATGACTATAATAGAATCTTAGATAGCACTCATTCTTCTAATATGTATACCATTCTACATGAGGGATTTGAGATTCAGTTCAATTTCATTTGTTGAAGATTCCTCTGTTCTATACGATGACTGTTTTTTGGGGAATAAATACTTGAACTCTTAGTTCGTTTTCAAGATCATTGGCTACGATTCGTATGATTATTCAATTAAATTCCTTCACAATATTTGACAAATAATCTCAAAGTATTAGCATTCAATAATTTATTTTAATTTATGTGCTACTATTACCATTAAAATTTACTTCTTTCATCCAATAATGACTATTTATTTTGAGATAAATGTGCATGTTCTTGCCAGTTTTATTTTTAGTCTGCAAATCTTTCTTTCAAATGCTATGTTTCTCTTATGGAAAAAGATAACACAGCAATGTGACTAAATTAGTTGAACAACTGTTACTTTTCAAATGGAAAGTTGCATATTTTTTACCTTGAATGTGCATTACATCTAAATGTGAAAAATAAATCTAAGAAAATCGCTTAAATTTCCATAATTTTATTAAGATAGGTTTTTGCTTCAAGGAATAGTAAATTCTTTTACAGTAATAATTACAGAATATTTGCCATACGAATATATGTATGTATTAAGAAAGAAAAAAAATGAAGAAAACATTTATACGTTTAAAAGTAAAATTTTAAGCATTTTTCTAATTTAAAGTTTTTCAGTTAACGATCAAAGCATTATTTTTACGATCGTAATTGTAGTAATTTGTCTTCTATTGATGCAATATCGCTTTGTAGGCCAATGCCAATGCCAATGCCTTCCCTTTTCCATTCCGATGTCTGTTTAGCAACAGTTCTCCATATAGTCACTCTTAAAACTTTAACTAAAACTTTCCTCCACACAATCGGCTCATCTCAACTTGGGCCAAGCTCTTATTATATAAATTAAAGACTAAATACATTATTGTTACAGATAACGATAACACACAAATTAATTCAAACACAATAAGCTTTTTTTCTATAGCCTTATGACAGGCTTTAGATATGGCCAGAAAAACTAAACTTCTCACTGGTATTTTAATGTGTTTAATTCAAAGACATAAGTAGGATAAAAATTCTAATCACAAAAAAAAAAATCAAAACCGCATTTTAATATTATTTAACCAAAATGAAAAAAAAGAATTAATTTTTCGAAATAATCTCCCAACCTTTTTCACAGTTTTGCAAAAATTAAGCATATTTAGGTTAAAACAGAAATATAACGGTTAAATGATGCAAAATGGTGGATATTGGGGATTTGTGTGTATTAAATATTGACTGTTTACACTTTAATTTTATTCAATAATGTAATAAGGAATATAAAAGAGGCTCTGGGGAACTTATAGTAAAAAATTGGAAAAACAATTTCCAGATAGAAATCAAACAGACGACTCAGGAAGAATTAGTGTGGTACCGGATATCGCGCTGCTTACATAATATTGACTTGTATGCATAAAAAACCCTGTTTATGACGAAGTCTAGATTCAACAGATGAATCTTGTTTCAGTTTTTACTGGGATTCTTCTCATAGCTTAATATGGAGAGAGCAAGAAAAGCGTTGCCACTTTTTTATAACATCTCGGAACGAGGCCAGTCTGCTAGATGCACAACCCTTAGGGGGTTCACTTTCTTTAGGTGGGTACGGGTGTCACAATTCCGAGGTACCCTAGTGATCTTTTCCTTTGCCCAAGGGGTTTACTATCTTTGGTAAACACGAGTATCACGACCACGGGGTACCCCAGTGATCCTTCTCTACTTCGACACTTCATCTTGTCATCCAATTTCTTCTTTTCTTCTTTTCCCGTCCAGACCACAGATCTATGAATGTTTGACGCAGTATAGCCAAAACTGGCTCTTGCTCCATAAAACACCAAACTAAACTCAACTGCTAGATGCACACAATTTCACGTTTTCGGGATAACAGGGTAGACATATGAGGTTCCGAAATCTTATAATCCCCTTATTTGTTTTTTACTCAAGTCTATAATGTGATTCCAATGCATTCTCAACTCGTAGAGTAATATCTTGTAAATTGAAATATCAGAGTATATGTATTTGTCAACAACAACTGTAGATTTCATTTCGATCCAGCATGTTCAAGAAATACTTGAGCAAATACTTTCAGCTTGTCAGCTTCTGCAATAGACACTGCTGAGTTTAAAAAAAGGTCCACACAGATAGAGGTAGAACTGTCAACGCACGCGCAATTGTTGTAATGCATTCGTAGCAGGAGCATCTCTGTCATGTTTGCAATGCAGAAATAAATTATCAGACTCCCTACTTACAATCTTTATACATCAGTTTTTCTTTTTTTAAGGTATCCGACTACGTTCGGAATCGTGATTTTAAAAAAGCGCATAAATGGATAATTTCCATGATATTTAGTGTCACTTAGATTAGACTACATGTATAAAATTGTTTAAGGACATTTTGACAAAAAAATTATTTAACTACATTTTGGCAAAAAATTAACTTAGAACTATGTTTTTTCAAAATGTTCTCCTTTTGTGAAAAATACTTCTATTGTAATAATATTTTGCCTGTATATAGCTCAGACTTCTTTACAGAGGCTCAACTAGGATCTTTGAAAAATTCACAATATTTTCAGAGTTACAACCCATTGAAATAATTATCGGCGTTTTTTTCTTAAAATTGCTCCTCTCTGTTGTCATAAAATATGGATAAACCCACTTCTAAGTTATATATTTCAAAAATTCTAGTTGAGCCTCTGTACAGAGGTCTGAGCTATATACAGGCAAAATATATTTATAATAGAAGCATTTTTCACAAAAGGAGAACATTTTGAAAAAAAAATCATTCTGTTAATTTTTTTTGTCAAAATTTCCTTAAAACAATTGTATACATGGATTCTAATCTATAAGTGACACTAAATATCACGAAAATTATCCATTTATGTGCTTTTGCAAAATCACGGTTCTGAACGTAGTCGGATACCTTAAGTAGATATACTTGCTGTTTCTTCATACTGTGTTAACTTCATAAATCAACTTATTATTTTTGTATAATGGCGACTATTCTTTCTGTTTGTATTAGCCTCTTAAGTTGTTTAACTTTATTTCATTTTAACTCTTTTGTTTTTCACTCTGTTTATAGAATGGATTTTAGTTTTGGATCTCGCATTTTTGGACTCTTAGATTTTGCATACTAATGCATGTCTTCTAAACATCCAAAAAGGAAAAGGGGGTAGGTGTAAACAATGTAATTAAAGATATTCACTTCCTTACTTTATTTTAAGAATAATATTTACCTTTTAATAGCGTAAAACAATGAAAACCATATCTTCAACAAAATAAATATCCCCAAGGTTTTAAAATGAGTGAGTGAATATTAACGTCGCACTGTTTTGCTACATGAGGGCTTTTGGCGACGGACTACGTAATTTTGAACTATGGTCAAGTGACGTGGACGACACCTGTAGCTGATGATGATGATGATGATTTTAGTGTTTTATGGCTCAAGACCCAGTTTTGGCTATACTGGGCCAAACATTCATAGGTCTGTGGTCTGGACGAGAAAAGAAGAAAAGGAGAAATTGGATGACAAGATGGAGGGTCGAAAATAGAGAAGGATCACTAGGGTACCCCGGGGTCGTGACACCCGTTTTTATCAAAGATAGTAAACCCCTTGGGAAAAGGAAAAGATCACTAGGGTACCTCGGGATTGTGACACCCGTACCCACCTAAAGAAGGTGAGCCCCCTGAGGGGAACGACACCTGTGGCACCCACCTCTCTCTCCTAACTACCTCACCACACATACCCAGGTCTTAAAGGTGAAGGTTTATATTTTCTTGTTCTAGCATATTCTTTGGATAGTAAGTTCGAAAGGTGTTAATACGTTTTATGGACTTGCATTATCACTCCTCCGATTTAAAATGTCAAATAACAGAAAGGAAAACTGAATATAAAAAAAAATATCACATATTTCAGTTGCGATTACATTGAGAAAAACAAACTTGATTTGATGTGTGATTAGAAATGTGGAGAAGTAACATCTCATATATTTTCATTCAATTTTTGGAAGGCTCCCTCGCTTTCTATCCTGGTTTTTCAGTTTTGATTTTTTATTGGATTGGCTTACGTGCCGTTCGAGGCAAAGATGTTTTTAATGAAAGAATACCCTCTTCCCTCAGGATCGAAGGTGAAAGAAAAAATTTTCCTCAAAAGGGAGAAATTGTCACGCTAGAAGGAATGTTTTTTCTCTCAAGACATTTAAAAATGGAGAAAAAGAATAGAAAACTTCGTCACTCCGTTATTTGTGATTTAAAAAAGTGATTTTGAAACACCTAAACATATTCTAAGCTCATGCAGCAAAACATTTAAGTCTTTTGTGCTATTTTTCAATTCCTACTACTAGCTCAAACTCTGTATTTATTTATTTATTTATCTTGATGGAATTTTCAATCGTTAATAAAATACATTTTAAAGCTCTCAAATGAGCTGAAATTTTATATACATGATTATTTTTGATAGCAATACAGTGCTTTCATTATAATTAATAAAAATTAAACAATTAAAACTAATTATTTAAAGAATTACAAATACACAGACACGTTGGCATCATTTTGGCGACTATTTTGGCCACTTGTGTAAAAACTTGAAAATGTTTTTTTCTCACGTTTTAAAGCATTCAGTTAAACTGAAATTTTATA
>BMAV01006771.1:34077-50862 GCA_019973955.1 Trichonephila inaurata madagascariensis
CCTAAATAATTTCAAATTTTATAATAGAAATAAGATTGTTAGATTTTTTTAAAAAAGTTAATGAACAAATAAATATTACAGCTATCATATTTTCTCTTTTAAATATCGCCAATTAAATGTCCATAGCATTAATCAAACAAATAGAAAACAGGGACATTAAGGTATTTTATAGGTGTACTTTTAACACACACAGAGGTCAGCAAACTTTCAAATGTGGCGTGCCAAACTGATCTACTAATGTAATACAGCGTACTACACAGTAAGACATTATCGTGATAATGTATGCAAAGTTAGGGAACAAAGGTCAATAATACAGATATTTACAGTTTTATTACATGTATATTAATTTTTTGCATCATTTAAAGATGTTTCTTAACATAAAATAAATAACCTATAAATTATAACTTTTTCTTCAACAAAAATAAGAAAAAAAAAATCAAACATATATTATGTATATTTTTAAACATATTTATTAAAAAAAGAAATAGACAAAATAAAATATAAGTGTTTCCCTTCATTATATTTAAACAGAAAGTTAAATAAAATATTTAATGCGAACCTAGTGCTTGCACCGCTCCACTTTCATATCACAAAATCAGAGGAATAATTTGTGATTTTCAATTTGACAGGATTTTGAGCATTGAGTTGTGAAACAATTTCTTTGCGGATATGCGCATGAGCAAGAGAGAGACATTTTTTTAACATTTTAAACACCTGAAATGAATCAATCAAATAACAGTTTTATATAAAAATATTATCCTACCATTACTAATGATCACGTACTATTTGTCTTTTATATAAGTTAAACACTCATTAATTATAGTATTCGTGGATATATGAATACTCAACAAAATTCCATTTACTCCCTGAGACGTTTAATAATGCATATTAAGGAGGAAAATAACGAAACTTGAAATTTTAACATGTTCAAAATAATAATGTTAATAATTAAAATATTTCTCTTAATGGGATGAAAGAAATATCAAATGTAGTAAATACATTAAGGAATTTCCCGCCGACCAAATATTTCTCTAAGAAACTATATTTACTCTCTATATTTAAACTGCTATTGTAAACTTTACTTAATTAAGTAAAGTTTTCCACTTAATTAAATAGCAAATAAGAAACCTAGTCCTGTGAATATTTTACTTCAAATAACTTAACTAATTATTTTTCAAAGTAACAGAAATTACATTCTGTACTTAAACGCATGTTCATTTTCAAATAAGTTTTATCTATTTGCAGAAACCCAAGCCACTTAATTATGTTTTTTTTTTTACTAGAGATAAGTAGACATTTTCTGAAGAATGTTGAATAAGAAATTCATTTTAAACTATATTCCAAAATTTAAATTAAAGAATTAATTTATTAGTTTTACAGAAGTTTTTGGTTGTGAAGTAAATAAAGCTTAGGTCTTCTTAAATGGTCAAGAATTTGAAACGCAGTAAAAATATTTATATTATGTGGAATTAATTATGGCTTCTAAAATATATATAATATAATAAAAAAGTTATAATATACAAAAGACAAATATTGGGAAACTTTACGTTGCATGTATTTAGGACATAAAATGTATTTTATTAAAAAAGAATTACAGGTTTCTAGTTTGAAAAAAAAATTTATATGACATTTTATAACTTTATATAATGAGTGTTTTTAACTTTATTTGTACAGCTTTCGCTTTTAATGAATGAATTAAATTTGTTATGAATAAAATTTATCATTTGTGAAAAAATCCACAGTTTATTTGGGTTTTTTAAATCATTTTCTAAACTTTTTTAAATGATGTAATCTTTCAGAAGAGAGAATGAAATTTTAAAAATAACAATAATGATAGTATGAAATAATGTATTGACATACCAGTATATTTTTACAAATAAAAATAAAACAGAATTTAATTTAATTACTGTATAAAGTTCAGTACATGTTGATAAAAATATGAAACTACATATATTCAAATGTTATGTTTGAATAACAGATTGTTTCACATGGAAAATCCCTTAGATGCGCAAGTTATAGCAGAAATTTAATTAAGAATTATTTCGAAACAGGAATGTGCAGTGTTGGATATATTGAAGAAAAAACCTTATAAAACCAAATATTCTGTAAAAATCTCTCTCTATAAAGAAATAGTGTTCTTGTTTTTTGTTAAAAGTTAATAAATGTATAAATGTAAGGTAAAGAAATAAAAATGAGTTGCAATAAATTGAATTTAACTGAAGAGGAGCGCCAGAACGATTTGCCATGAGAAGAGATGGCGAACCAGTGGCACGCATGCCATTGATGGCATGAGACATAATATTTCGGACACACCATCGATCAACTTTTAGCATTTTACTTCAAAATAACGAAGCTCACTATGAAATATTACAAATAAACATAAGTGATCAGTCGCAATTTTCAGCGAGATTTTCTCTAAGCGTTCACTGTTTATTATGTACCCTGATGTGACTTCATTTGAACTGAACTTGTCCCAATTCGATTGGTTGAAAATTTACAAAATTTGAAATGCAACTAAGAGACTGATTTCCAGCCTAGTTGAATATGGATTTAAAAATTTATTGAAACAAGGAAAGTGTTGGAATTGATTGAAATAGAAAGATTAATAAGCAATATAGATGAAAATGCTAATAATGAAATTTTGGAAACATGGGAACTGGTTCCAGATAGATTTAACTTTTTGAAGAAGCTGGATCGTATGCTATTTCAACCATATTTTCATTTGATTATTATTATGCGAATTATTATTTCCGGAGATGACAAACATTAAAGAATCGCATAGAAAACGTTTGGCAGATGGTTCCAATTCACCATGCATTATTCTAAAAGTAACATCTTACAATCCTAAAATAAGTTATTTGTCATCTGTATGTAATCTGCAACAACAGAAGTCACACTAATGTTACTTTAACTTGAAATACACGCATAACTAAAAACATTTACTACTGTACAGTGTAAAATGTATTTTTTCGTAATGAATAAAGAGTTTTGAGTTGTTAGTAATTAGTTTTATTATTTTCCCAATAATCATCAGTCAAAATTATCTGACGGCAAGTCTATACTTCATCAAACGTTTCTTTGGAAAAAATGGCACGTTGATCCATGAAGGTTCTCCACCCCTGGCCTAGAGGTCCACCCTCCCTACCTTTAATCTGTAACACTTCGAGTGAATTTCGGAGAAGCAGCAATATAAACGTCGAACCATTCACATCAAAAAATTTATCTTATGCATCTGATGAAATAAGAAGTGTGCTCAATTGTGAATTGTTATGTAAGTGTAACTGATGACTTACAGGAAAAGAATGGCGCCCCGTGAAATTGCTTCATGATTACGCAAGTTTCAAAATCGGTCAAAATCATGTTAGTTATGCTTGACGAGAAGTTTTGAAATCTATTAACACATAGCACATGGGTGGACAGTCGTTTTGATAAGAGTTCCACTAGCTGATGATTAATCGCTATGTGTGCCACTTCCAACTTTTTTCACAAACAAAGAGATGTAAAAAAGGTGAAAAAATGTTACTTATATTGGATTATGGAAATTTTACGCAAATAGCATATTTTTTATGCAAGTCTAAGTAGTGAAAATTTAAAAATATAATAAATACTTAGGTTTTATTGTTAATAAAATTTTTAGGGATAAGATAAAAATGGGTAACTTTAAACGTTAAATTATAATTTATAATTAAATAGTATTTGATTAATGTAACTTTTAAATTTGAAGCTTTTTTTACCAAGCTATTTATATTAGGACTAGTTCTTGAAGATGTTATCAAAATTAGGTTGTTTGAGCGTTATAATGATTTTATTTTGTTCATAATAGTTTTCTATTATGAACATAATTTGTTCACAAGCACGTGTTGGACCAAAATTACAACAATATCTATCTGAGAGCTTTTTTTACCAAGTCATGTATATTAGGATTAGTTCTCGAAGATGTTAACAAAATGATGTTGTTTGAGCATTATAATGATTTTATTACGTTCATAATAGTTTTCTGTTATGAACATAATTTGTTCACAAACACGTGTTGGACCAAAATTACAACAATATCTAACTGACAGCCAAATCGTGGAAATTTGGGAAATTGCCTTTTCGTTCAAAATCTTTTTCTTCAAATTAGAGACAAAAGATGCAAAAGTTTGCTTGTTAAAGATATATGACCAACCAGGATTGGAAAAACACATTCTTTTCCCTGTAACCCTAAATTTAAATTATTTAAATGTCCCATAATATCGGTAAGAAAAGCTTTGCCCTGTAGCTAGTCTTTATTCTTGAGTAGCAAGCCCCTCCAGATACTTTAAAACACACTCTCTCAAATTCTACAGCCCCGTGATATCACTTCCTTTGCTCAACCAGTGCACACAACAGTGAAGGAGTATTCTTTACATGATAATTTTCCATTGTAAATCAATTAATTAAATTTTTTAAAAATAAATTGGGAGGTTTCTTGTCTGAGACAACCGCATTTTAATAAAATAGTAAAAACAAATGTTATATTTTATATTTTCAAATACTTTAATTGGCCTTCGCATGCCACTGTCACAACTCCGGCGTGCCACAGTATGGAACGCGTTCCGTATGTTGGATACCCCTTAAATAGCACTTGACGCATAGCCTTGACATATATCCTTCGGACTATCATCTGTTTTGATCGAAGCGCAATGTTTCCCTTTTGTTTTCAATAATACCTCATCTTACACTACCCCAACATACGCGAGTTACGTGATTTTCAAAACTCGGTCATTTCGTCTTTTGTTTCAGTGCTACTCAACTTGATTACTCATCTCCACTTCCTGTTTAGCACCCACACATCCCCTGGAATAGACGTTTAGTCATAATAATTTATTTTGTGTCATTTACTTCAAATCTACGGAGTTCGTGTTTCTTATTACATGTTATAATTGTTATATCGTGTTTATTATATGGATTATACCTACTCAGATTTTTAATGTGATTGAAGAAGTCGATTTTTCCAGGCAAATAAATTTAGAAATGGTTAGTGAACACATTCAAGAACTGCTGGATTCCCACAATCAGAAACTGACAATTGATGATATCATAGAAATAAATACATGAGCAAGTGCAAGGCATTGAAGAAGAGCCCATAGATCTAGTTCAATCAGATCGAATGAACGGTTAGGAATTTGAAAGAAAATCTCAGTTTAATTTGAAGAAGGCTGCACAAATGTTCAGAAGTAGGGCCTCTAATAAAGAACTTATTTTTTCAGCGAAACAAGAAATAAAAAAAAATTATTGGCATGCTAAGAGGTAATTTTGCTGGAGGAATAAGAATTTTTGACGACCCCTAAGATTACTTTGTTACATTTTATGAAACCTTCAACATCAATACAACTTCAGTTTGAGATCTTGTATTTATGTTATCTAAGATTTTATTACAAGTTTTTTATTCTAAATTATTACTTTCTTTCGTCTCCTGCCCCAACTAAAAGTAATTTATATGTATTTATATATATACACACACACACAAAATTATACCTCGACTTACACGATTCTCACTTATTCCTACCTCTCGCAAAAATTCGGGGTAACATTGTACTTCTAAAAAGTGGATGATGTACGAAAAAGAGTTGACTACATCTTTGTAATAAAAGATGAATCATTTTACGTGTTGGCAGTAGAACCTTGTCTGATGTTCCGAATTTAGAGATCTGCTGCCGATGGCCCTTATGTTGTTTCATATTTTGTGATACCACCCCCCTTTGGTGACCATATCTTTGATTGTCGGTGTGAGCTAGAGGTGTAGGGTTTGCAAAAGGAATAGACATTTTAGATTCTTAATATGTCTTTATTAAGAATAGAACTTAAATGTCTAACAATTTAGATAAATTTAAATAAACGAGAATCTATAATGAACTAACACATAATGATAGTTAAACCGAATCGCGTAACTTAGATCACTTTCTCTAAATAATTGTTTAATCCGCCTACTCTCACTTCTAATAATATTACAATTTTAATATCAAATAATCAGTCCTACCTTAATCCAAACTTAGATTCAATCTTTATGTGGGAACGTCTGGGCGCGCGTGCAATGGTATGCACCTTGTATTGATGGCTGATTTTCCAGGTATCTTTACGATTGGCTGTCAATTCTCTCTAGTCTCTTTCACACATAACAATCCCCAAATTGCCATCTCATTTACTGAAACTTTTGTGATTTTAAAAGCTAACTTATTTGCATTTCTTGTTCACATTTCACTTCTTAGGTTTTGGTTGGAAAAAGAGTTGCCATTAATCTTGGCTACCAAAGAACCCAGAGGTTATGTTAAAGAAAAGACGAGTGAGCCCATCACAATTTCGGCAATATAAACAATGGACCAAATCACCTTTTTACTTATATTCAAAAGTATATATAATTTAGCTTAAAAGGCTAGCCATTCTATATTTTTAAAAATTTCTTTAGAAATAAAGACTGATAAGGAATTTTATGTAATAAGCTTGAAATTCTAAGAGAACTTTTGAATTAAAAATTTAAAAATTAATTGCGTTTACATTTTAAAGTCAACCGCATTGTATTGCTTCTTATGACTGCAATACTTGAGTTTACTTTTAATGAACTTACAGAACAATTAAATATAAAACGAAATATAAATAATGTTATCTTGTTAACTACATTCACTATTAAACTTTTCCACAAACTTAGAATAAATACTTCAGTGAAATATTTGTTTGAAAACTGATAAACATGAGTGGGGATATTTTAATGAAGCTAGAACTAATGAGATTTGAGTTTATGTAAATCTAAAAACACAATCTAATATTTTTAACCTACACACATACAAAAATAGCAAACTTTTGCTATCGTTTAAGTACTTTAATTTTTCAAGCCATTTTAAATTGTAAAAAAAACTTTCTTTTCAATTTATTCAGCTTGAAAGTTCCTAACACAATCCTATTAACTTAAATATAATATAAAGTCTTTGAAAAAAACTTTAGAAATTAGTGAAAAGACTTTAACTAACTTTGACAAACAGCTTCATTAATTTTAAAATTGTTCGAGGAACTTCGAACAATATTTTAAAAAGATAATTGTAGAAGATTTGTATAAGAACTTCTTCAACACTTTTAATAAATTATTCAAATTTGAACGTTCTTTGACTTTTAAAAGTCATTTAAGAAATAGTTAGACAAGAGTTCATTCTTAACTATTTAAATGTGGTGAGATGAAAACTAAATTCTCTCTCTCGCTTTCTCTCTCTATATACGTATACTTTTCCTTTCATTTCAGATAAAATCTATGAATTTATAGGTATGCAAAGTTTTTGTATAAGTTATTATGTGAGTCAATCTCTCTCATCTATGTGTGGAATAAAACAAATATTTTACGTAATAAATATACATACACAGAAAAATTTGGATTTGCACAACCATATGTATGGTATTTTCATACTTGTACTACAGTCTGGATAAATTGACTTTACCATATATTTACAGTGGACTTTAACAAACATTTAAGGTAATAATTTAATATACTTGAATCTAATAAATATTCGTGTGAATTACAGTAGAACGTAGTTTATCCGAACGTTTATTATCCGGAACGTCAAATATCCGGACCAGTTTTTTTTTGTCAACTATGTGTACTGCATATAAATACGTTTTCGATCAGTGCAATGTTCAACAGTTGTTTTGCGTGATGCTAAAAGTGACGGGAAAACCCAAGGTCAGGGATATTTGGGAAATTTCAGATGTGTGATTTGGTAAACATCTGTGCAGAATATTAGGTCAGTTTGTCTCCAAGTAATGAAACGGTGATGGATAAATCTTAAGGTTAAAACACTTCTACTTTTGAACAGAACAGACACAAAAATTCAAATTATTTTAAAAACTTTTTGAGCAGTCTCTGTCCCCGTGTGAATTTTTCGAAAAAAAAAACACATTTCGTTTAAAACGCATTTTAAAATTTGACATCTTATGTAAAGTTATGGCATCTGCTTTTACTAAAACACTTGCAGTTTTTCTTCTAGTGAATGCAAAATAAAAACCTTGGTATTTTTATAAAGCTAATAAAATGACTTATAAAATAAAATCTTAAAAAAAATTTGTTAGTTTTTTTAAAATAAAAAAAAATCATGATTTTAGGGTAGTCGAATACCTTAAATGCTCTGTCTCTACAGATTTGAATAATTGACTGTCCTTTATTATATATCTTTTTAGAAATTCTTTAAAACATTCTGATTGATATAATATTCTTTATTAGTCGAGAAAGAGATGCATACCTTTTTGAGTTACTTGAGGGTTCATTGAAATTATTTATATATATCGTCCACCCACCTTAATCAACCTTATCTTACGCATGAAATTAAATTGTTTTAAGAGTGCCTCATTGCTGGCAGAGAAGCTATTAACTTTCTCCTAGTTAGAAAGAAATTTAAAACCCCACATGGTTTCAGTTCTACATGACGTGTCTGCTGTAAATGTTTACCTCAGTCTTCTGATTAAGGAGGGTTTCTGTGACTTCAGGTATAATTGGGGGAGAACATGTCGTCTATGAATTTCCGCATTCATAATTAAGTTCGGATTCGACGTACTGCATTTGCAGAATATATTATAATTGTCTGAAGAGATAATGATGATAGAACAGTTTGGAAACAGTCGGTGCTAGTTTGTGAGTCGGAAAGCTTTATTTAGTTTAACCTTTTAAAAATGTTTTCATGAAATTACTCTCAAGCATAGTTCATTATTTATATGTAAGGAAAATAAAAGAAAATATCATTAAGTAACATAAATCAGATAGGATGATAAAATGTACAGGTAGTTGTCAAAATAATGGAAACATTTGTGAATAAAAGTGACAGTTTTTAAAGCACTTCGTAAGCGTTTAAAATATAATAATCCCTACCAGTTGTTTTTTTATACATAAAAAGAAATCTATATATTCTGGTTATATGTGGTAGCTTTATTGAAGTTCTGTAAGACTTGTATTATTTTCTAAAGACATAAAATGTCAGATCTCTTATATTTTCAATAAGGCCAAGTTATAGGATCCTGTCCTTATCCATTATTTTTGACCGAAACATCCCAACTTTTAGGGCTTTCTAAAGATGTGGTGTCTAAAGTCAAGACAACATGCACACAGCGTAGTAAGACATGCTCGGAAAATCAAAACAGTGGACGGAAAGAGAAGCTCATTGGAAGGGACCGACGGGTATTGAAGCAAATTGTAATGATGCCTGAAAAGTGAACAACTGCAGCAAAAGTGACCACGGAGCTCAATCAGCATCTGGATTCTCCAGTGTCAATAACTACAGTCAGAAGTCACCTTCATAAACAGAACATTTACAGCAGAACAGCGATTCTCAAGTCACATTTTACAGATGTTAATGCCAAGCGTCGTCTACAGTTGTGTCACACTCACAAAACCTGGCCGATTGATAAATGGAAGAAAGTAATACGGTCTGAAGAAAATTGTTTTTTCCATTGTTCCCTGCAACAAGATGGATACACGTTTGGAGAATACCTGTACAGGCTTATGATCATGATTGTCTTCTTCCATCTTTCTAGCATGGAGTTGGATCCATCATGATATGGACAGCCATGTCGCGGGAGTTTGTTGGATCAATCTTAATTCTGAAATGAATGATCTCTGAAGAGATTATAGAGGAATTTTAGAATACCATGTGCATTCTATGATGTAAACTTTGTTTCCAACAGGAAACGGAATTTTCCAAGATGATAATGCACCTATCCATACAGTGGCACTTCTCCAATCATGATTTGATAAGCACGAGGGGAAAGTTAAGCATCTATCTCAATATAATTAAACTGTTATGGTTAATGGCAACAAGATGGATGCACGTTTGGAGAATACCTGTACAGGCTTATGATCATGATTGTCTCCTTCCATCTGTCAAGCAATAGGTTTGATCCATCATGATATGGATAGCCATGTCGCGGGATTTTTTGGATCAATCGTAATTCTGAAATGAATAATCTCTGAAGAGATTATAGAGGAATTTTAGAATACCATGTGCATTCTATGATGTAAACTTTGTTTCCAACAGGAAACGGAATTTTCCAAGATGATAATGCACCTATCCATACAGTGGCACTTATCCAATCATGGTTTGATAAGCACGAGGGGAAAGTTAAGCATTTATCTCAATATAATTGAACCGTTATGGTTTATTTTAAAGTGCTCAATCCAGAATCGATATCTCCACCAACATCTCTCCCAGAACTTTTACCATGTCTTCTTGAAGAATGGAAGAATTTCTCTCTAAAATTTATTTATCACTTGTGTAATCGATCGATCTAAACGAATCCAAGCTGTATTACATGCCAAAAGAGGTCCTACGCCATACTAATAAAAGGTTATTTATAAATCTAAGGTGTTTCCATTATTTTGGTATTCACCTGTATATACTTCTTTTCCGAAATATATATGCAAAGAAAACAATTGGATGAAAGTCACGCGCCAAGTGAAATTCATATAATATTTTTTTTCAAATGTGTATACAGTGGATGATCGGTTAACGAACACTTTCACGAAAGATTTTTGTGTTCGAATAACGAACACATATTCGGATAACGAACACTTTCAAGAAAGAATTTTTGTGTTTGGAGAACGAACACATATTCGGAGAATGAACAAAACGAATTCTAACGAACACTTCTCGGCTCTAAGAAAAATTAATATTAAACATTTGTTATCATTTTGCATACAAAATAAGATCACTGAAAGGAGAAATGTTTAAAACATGCTTAGTACTGATAATTACTAAAAGAAACTTGAATTAACTAAGAATTTAATGGTCATTTAATAATTACTATTATGACTAAAATCAATACACACTTGAATACTTGAATTTCAATATGAATATCAATATTTTCTGGCATCTAACAAGTTATTAACGAGTGGATTTGATGACATGGCAAATAAATTAAGCGAATTCTTAATTTTTTCAAACAGTGAAGACTATAAAATATAAAGGTGCCGATGACGCGCTACCGCCGTAAAAAAACGTGAAATATGAGAAACGGACTAAAAATCGTTTTTCATCTCTCCTGAATTATGTTGCTTACCTATTAAACTTCAAAGTTATATTGAAAAAAAAATCCAATAGAATATTCATACAAATTAGACCATCAGTTTCGGTTTTGATTTCATTTTTTAGGGCTTCCAGAACGAATTAATCGATTTCACATAGAAGTCTATGGTGAATCGATCATCGGTTAACGAACAATTCGGATGGCGAACATAGTCTTGGAAGGGATTATGTTCGTTAACCGATCACCCACTGTATATTTATCTGTGTGTTTAGTAGTATTAATAATATGTATCACAGCAGTAAGCAATGGTAGTTTTATTCGTAAATTATTGTTAAAATGGAACTGTGTTAAGTAACAAATCCTTGAATTTTTTTTTATAGAAAAGTGTAATTATTACAATTCATTTGATTCATGCACTTGAAATTGTGATAGCAAAACTAAAATTCAAAACATTTCATGAAACTTATGTGTATTACAGTGATTTTCTATGATTCTGCATTTTATTTCAATTTAAGACATACACATGATATACAGTAAAATAACAGTGTTACTTTAGGTTTACTTAGAAAAGAGACGATCTTTATGGGACCGTTTAACCTTAAATAGATGGCACTTTTTATCAAAGAGATTTGATTATAGAAATATACTGTAATTCGATTAATAACAGAACTACTCTATCAAAGTTTAAAAATATTTCTTTTAAATATAACATTATTTTTCCTCTATTAAAATTAATTTTCTAAATGTAAATAAAGCATGAATTTTGTCTCTTTTTTTTTTTCAAATTAAATACACTCATGTCCAATCCATGAAAACTAATGAGCTATTTACTGTGTTGCCAGGAAATTTAGCACAGAGACATATTATAATGTGCGAAACAATATACCAACATAACAATATGATAAAAAAAATTAATTGTGAATTAATATACAGAGAATATATCATATGCTTAAACGGTCTCAATGCAGTGCTCTTCTATGAAAACTAACACCAAACAACTTCTTTTTCTAAACTGAAAGTTGATATTGTACTACTCGTTCTTCGAAATATATAAAATGCAAATACTATTAATTTTTCTGAAGGCAATTTAGAATTATGTCGAAAAACATGTTTCTGACCTTAGTTTTGGACATAAGTGTGGGAGAATCAAAATATCAATTAATATTCATTTTAAAATAAAGATATTTTAATAGACAGCTTGTTGCTTCCGAAGTTGCATTGCTTATACATTTTTATAGTTTATAGCGTAGTTTTTCAATAATATTCTAAATTTTCCATTGAATAATTTAAAGCAGTATTCCAAGTATTTTTTACTCCATTCCCATTAATTATAAACCATATTAAAATTTCATCTATTGAAAGAAAGCAGATTTTTATTTTATATTATTTTCTAAAAATGAACATTTTATGGTTGAAACCCCGACATTGGAAATGAATACAAAGTACATGCATAAAATCACATTAATGAACACTATAACTAAAGAGATACAATTTTAATACGTAACGTAGGTGTCAAAAATGTAGGGGACACATCGAATGAAATTAAGGTTTCCGACTACGTTCGGAATCATGATTTTAAAAAAAAACCGCATAAATGTATAATTTTCATGATATTTAGTGTCACTTAGATTAGAATGCATGTATAAAATTGTTTTAAAGATATTATGACAAAAAAAAATTATTTAAATATAATATTTTGGCAAAAAATTAATTTAGAACAACCTTTTTTCTAAATGTTTGCCTTTTGTAAAAAATGCTTCTATTGTATTAATATTTTGCCTGTGTATAGCTCAGACCTTTGTACAGAGGCTCAACTATGATTTTTGAAAAATTCACATTATTTTCAGAGTCAATCATTTGAAATAATGATCGACGTATTTTCTTAAAAATTCTCCCTTCTGTTTTCGTAAAACAAGGATAAACCGACTTCCGAGATATGCATTTCAAAAATTCTAGTTGAGCCTCTGTACAGAGATCTGAGCTGAATACAGGCAAAATATTAATACAATAGAAGCATTTTTTACAAAAGAACATTTGGAAAAAAGGTTATTCTAAGTTCATTTTTTGCCAAAATATTGTATTTAAATAATTTTTTTTGTCATAATGTCCTTAAAACAATTTTATACAAGTATTATAATCTAAGTGACACTAAATATCATAAATAGTATCCATTTACACGCTTTTGCAAAATCACGGTTCTGAACGTAGTCGGATACCGTAAGAACAAAGAGTACATCAACTAAATGAAAGGATAAAAGCTAACTATAAATACAACAGATAACTACGTATTTCAGCATCAACACCAAAAAAACATTTTATATCATAAGAAAGAAGCATAACCAACAAATGCATAAAATGAACGAAGATGAAACAAAAACAAAAATAAAATTCTGTAAAAATTTGTATAAATAAAAAAATCATGTACTATAACCTAAATAAAGTTACTTTTAATCATATGCAGGATAGTTTATTATAAAGTATTTATATAGTTAAAATTTAATATAGAAGGCTTAGTTTTATTTGCTTCAATTACGATATAATTGAGATATATTTTAACAGTATGTTTTTCGAACACATGACTAAAACAGTAAAAAAAAGTTTAAAATATAAATAGAAGTTATACCAGAAAGAAATTTCTTTGAAAAAATTTAATTAGCTAGATGTCTTCAAGCAAACTATTCTTCCATGTGATTTGGCTTGAAATTTAATGTAAAAAATTACACATATTTTTTTTCACGACCTTAGGGAGATTAATCTATTGCTACTCCGACTATTTTAATACAGCAAAAAGAACCTCGAGCAAACTTTAACGTAATTTTTTTATCCTTTCTGGATTCTTATAAAACTATTTTCGAAATTATCTTTTCTCACATTTATTAGAATAAAAAAAGTATTGAGTGAATTATAAAAAAATCTCCCTTGTACAATGTTTTGTTCTGAAAAGACTTTATGATGAGTTTTTCAGTGAGAAGTACCGGGTGTTCTGTAAAGTATGGCTACACTTTCAGATATTAACTACAAATAAACAAGAAAACATATTTACTTACGATATTTAGGTTCCATAAAAAAGTTCTAAACAGGATTTTTTTCGAACTACAATGTACGATTCCAATGTACGCAATATAAGTTGCGCGCAATACATCCACTCAATACGAGATTTCTAGGAGAATTCTGTTAAGCATACAAGATGAACATTCTGAATGGTCACCATAATTCAACATTTTAGGTCATCAGTGTCACTAATTGCAGATTGATAAGCAATATTTTTCGCGTATTCCCACAAGAAGCTCAAAGATGTTATGTCTTGAGATCTAGGTGGCCATGGTACTGAATCTTCACTTCCCATACATTACCCGAGGAACTTTTCATCTATAATATTTCTCCCTTCCAAACTCCAGTGAGGTGTGGTGCCCCATTTATATGTGTTGGAGATTTAAATTCAATAAACCATTCTACAACTTGCGCTGGCTCTAGTGGTAAAGCCAAGTAAAAACGTGAATGTTGCAAAATGTTTACGTTGAGTGATCTAAATTGCATTTGTTTAACAGAAACTTTAAACTTTACTTTATGGAACAAGAAAAAATGGTAAGTAAAAATATTTGTTTATTTTTAATTTATTTTTAAAAATGCAGGCATACTTTTCAGACACCGTATATTTTGTCTTTTAAATTCCATTCTATATAAACCTCTTAAGACAGCGTTTCTCAAACTGGGGGACGCGCCCCTCTTAGGGAGCGTGACAACTTTGAGAGGGGGGCGCGAGCATGTTGAAAAGTCGAAAACAAAAGATTATTTAAAAAAAATTATAAATTTACTGAAATTAAACAAACAAAATACATTCTGATATAGTAAGAATAAAATACATTTACACTTATAAATATATTAGTGTGCTCTACGCAATATATTTTATAACTAATTTAACAATAATAATTCAAGTAAAAGTTTATTAATTACCAGTGACACCATGGGCTTGTCATATATGTAATTAAAAACCCCAAAAGTTACACTTATGTTGATAAATTTGTACGGTTTATTATTAATCCCTTAACTGCCAATTGAAAGGGGTATAAAGAAGCAAATAATCTGAAATAAGTAAATCCTTCGCAAAGATAGTCAAGGTTTTTTTATTGCATTTTAAGGCCTTCGGAATAGTTTTATGGATAGCAGTGCACAGAAAAGATCATACTTCGGAAAGGCGTACATATACGTCCGGGGAAATAAACTATTTGGCTTAGCGATACATTTATGTACGCCGGGGGCGCTTAAGAGGTTAAAGTCGTATCGTAGTTTTGGCTTCAAAGTATAGTATTATAGAATTCAAATATTGCCATTTTATGGAGGGGGGACGCGATGAAAATTATAACTGAATATTGGATCGCCAATATTGAATGTTTGAGAAGCACTGTCTTAAGAGATTAATGAAGAATCTTTAAATGTAGCTTAATTCATAAATTTAAGAAATATGCTTAAAATGTTATAATTGCAGTCATTCAGAGCATTTTTAATAATTTTAATTCCATTAATTTTTTAAAATTAAATTAACTATATCAAAAAATTTTGGAAGTTTTCTTCTAAATATAAATTATATTAAAAAATGTTATTAAATAAAAATTTATTAAAGTGAATTAAAAAGTAAAATTTTTTATCAATGATCATTTTATCTAAAAATTAAAATTTTAAAATGTGTGATACTCGTACTGACGAAATTAAGCTAAAAAAACATTTGTAAAATAATCTTCTAACTTTCAATAGTCCAACAGTTTCCTTTATAAAAACTATACATATTTTTAGTTGAAAAGATAGTTTCTTTTTAAAAAGTGGAAATGATATGTGAATTTTTTTTTTTTAATTAAAAAACAAAATAAACGCTTCTTTTTTTTCTTCTTTTTTTTTCATAAATTACAGTTTTTCTTGGGAAAAAATTAAATTTATATTTCTTAATTTTTTAATTAATAGAGTTTTAGCTTTATTTCAGAAGTATAAAATTTTTTCAATAAAAAAGAAAAGAAAAAAATAGCTTTTTGCAGTTACTTAAATCGATAATTGTTTCATTTCCCTTCACAAATAAAAATCAATTTTTGAAAACATTCATTACACGTATCCGCATAGAAAACTCTTTAAAATATTACTAATAATTGCGATATTATCTGGGAAAAGGAACTCGAAATTACAATTTCGAATTAACCCTTTAGTTCTTACGCACATATTTCCCTTTAAAAAAATTGGAGGTGCTTCACTACGATGCTTGATATGAGAACCTCACAGTGAAAGAATGTAAATGTGAATTATTATTTTAGAAGTATGGAGAGGAGAATCATGGAACATTGGAACAGATAGATGGATTAGAAAGAGTGTAGATGCATCATTAAGTTTAGAGGAAACGTCCAAGAGAAGTTTCATAGCACATCTGGATGAATGGAACCCGGTTATAAAAAAATTTAGTGTTAAAAGATCTCAAGATAAATGGTTAATATTACCGCTATTAAGGTATCCGACTACGTTCGGAACCGTGATTTTGCAAAAGTGTGTAAATGGATAATATTTATGATAAAAACTGTTTTAAGGACATTATGACAAAAAAACTATTTAAATACAATATTTTGGCAAAAAATTAACTTAGAATAACCTTTTTTCCAAATGTTCTTCTTTTGTAAAAAATGCTTCTCTTGTATTAATATTTTGCCTGTATTCCGCTTAGACCTCTGTACAGAGGCTCAACTAGAATTTTTGAAACGCATAACTTGGAAGTCGGTTTATCCATGTTTTACG
>BMAV01006771.1:57517-139870 GCA_019973955.1 Trichonephila inaurata madagascariensis
AATTTAAAAGTTTATCTGTTCAGAAAATATACAATGACTTAATGGATCTTTGTTATGATTTCATTTGTTTTTGTTTTGATAGAATGTCACAGTTTTAACTTTAATATTTTATATATTGTATATGTGTATGTAGTATGTTAATATAGTTTTTTTAATATCGATTATCCCGAAAAAATTAAATTTAATCAAAATGAAACGTTTTCTCTTATTTTCAAGTAATTCTAGGCAAAGTGAGTAATGTTGAACCCTTCGATTTATTTTTAATTCTTCCTTCACGTTTAGGTTTATCGTATGAAAGAAATTCATTGTTACACATTAACGAGTAAAACATTATTTTCTTCCGAATTTAATACGTTGCAAGGATTGATTCATCGTCAAAATTGTCCTAATTTTTTTTTACTTTTTTGCCTTAAATGTGACTACTTTTAACAATAGTTCTCGGAAGAGTAATATTCTGAAAATATGAAAATTTTCTAAGCTGCAGAGTTTAATAAATATGATTTAAAAATTAAACATGCTACTCGTTTGTTCTAAAAAATATTTCAAATTTGTTTCCCGAAGTTTGTTTCTAAAAGTATTTATAATTTCACGATATAAGTAAAACATCTTCCATCCATCTCAGAACAAAAATAATTTGAAAAAGTATTTCAAGTTGTTGAAAAACAAATAGTTATAAAAGGGTTTAGTGTTACAACACATTCAATTAATTAATCTGTTAATGTAAAAACATGAATCACACATATAAAACTCAAAGTACTGTAATTTCTTATACAAGAACCTCTTGAATCCCACAAATTTCCAAGCATTTGAAAAATTAGAATCTATTTTTCAAACTTTTTATATTTTAGTGATTATTTCTATACCACTCTATAAAAAAAAGAAACGACGCACCAAAAGAAGGAGCTGTCTATTACGATAAAAATTGGTGGTTGTGAAGAACATACATAGAAAACTAACGATTAAAATTTCCGAACAATTGAATCCTTTTTCAATGTTTGACCGCTACAAAGGAACGAAGTTGATTAGGATTTGGTCCACTTCTGCCCTGAATGCTAACTGTCACCTGGCGTGGCATAGAGTGATAAATTTCCCGGATGGTGTTCTACGGGATTCCATGCTAAATTGTCTCCAACTGTAGGGAAAAATAGTTAACATTCTGAGACTGTTGTAGTCATCTTACTATAACGTTCAAACTGTTCTCTATGGGAGTAAGATCAAGTGACCTAGATGGCAAAGGAAGTGTAGGGAAAGCTTGAAGACAAAGCATAGCAACACGTGTCGTGTTCGAGCTGGTATTATAGTGTTGAAAAGTAAGTCCTGTGAGTCGCAAAAAGAACGATAACACAACAAGTCGTAAAGGTATCGTTGCGCTGTCATTGGCCTAGAAATAACTACCAAAACGGGTCCATCTATAAAAAAAAATGGCATCCAGACCATAACGTTTTGTGCTGGCCTACGGGGCATGTGATAGTCTGAACATGATCTTCCTGTTGTCCTTTAAGTATCCAGATATCCCTTTGGTTGTCGTCAAGACACAGTTGGAAATTGGACTTGTCTCTAAAAGCTATTGGTCCCTATTCAGAGCAGATCCATATTGATTGAGCCCGGCATCACTGCAGTTTTACAAGACGATATACGGGCGAAAGAGGTAAGTGGCGTAATGGTAGGGGGGAGCATACATTCCGCTCTCTCAATCATCTGTGGAGTGTTATGTTAGACACATATATGCGGACCACACGGTGGATAGTTGATAATGACGAATCCGCTGCTCTGACAATCTCGCTTTTTTACCACACTGTTGTGATCCCCGGTCAATCCCTACCGTTCTGACGTTGATGACGTTGCATTCAATGACCCACTCTTGCCAACATCGTCTAATCGCAGCATCGTCATTCTTATATTCGTCCAACTAACCTCTTTCAATCCGATAGAACGACCTCTTTCAAACTCAGACATCTTCTTGTAATGGACATGCATTCTTCGGAGAGTCATTGTTACAGTCAACATAACATATTACAGTCGAAATGAATCAGAAATTTTGTCCATCAGATTGAGAATCGCTCCATGTATGCAACTGCTGAATGCACAGCTCCGATTTGCTGAAGCTTCCTCTGCTCATTCATTGGATACAAAGTTTTAATCATTTGCATGCTCGGTCCAAATGCATTTACTTACTAAATTGCATTAAAATCGAACAACTCCTTGCTGCGTCATTTTTTTGTAATAGAGGGTATGTTCTCTCAATTTCATTTATTCAAGTACAGGGTGAGTAGAAATGATAAACCCGATTTTTAAAAAATCATATTATCACATTGCAATAAGTGATGCATGCGTGTAAAGAGAAATATACTAAATTTTTTCTGTTAGAAATGTTCGATGTGTGTTCCTTTTGCCATACATCCGATCTGTAGTCCAGTCAGTTCCATGCATTTTGTAGCATCACTTAGCTAATGGTTCGTAATTCTGCACAAATACTTGCTTGTCCTCTGTTATTTGTTGTGTCTTTTGCAAACAATGTGATTGAAATTTAAGTTTTTCATAAAATTTTCCACACCGTTTTCTGAGGTGATTCAAGTACACAGGCAGCAACTTTCATAGATTTTTTTGGATTTCGAACAAAACTTTGCTTCTCCCTCTTCACTGCTTTTTCTGAGTCACTTAGCTGGCTGCTGCATTTCTTTTGCAGAAGCAACCTGTTTTCTCAAATTCATTATACCATCACAGAATGCTCTTGTTGGTTAGTGCTTCTTTTCCGTACCGATTTCTAAATACACGGTGCACAAAATTAACTGAAAAATACCATGGCTACGCTAATACGCAAAAACTCTTCTCTGTCATTGTCTCCATGTTTAGATTTTAATCATAGTGACCTTGAAAATGCTGTCGATCATTGGCGGAAAAAACATTTGGTGTATTTTTCTTTACATTCATGTATCACTTATTGTAATATATATGCAATAATTTCGAAATTAAGATTTTTTAAAATCGAGTCTATTATTGGTTTTTCCCCTGCATTTGACTTAATGTTTCTCATTTACTATTTCAGTTTTATAGTCCTGAAATTAATTCTGCTGAAATTGATTTAATATTTTGAAATAAGTGTAATTCAATTACAGAAGGTAAAAAGTAAAAGAGATATAATATAGGAAAAATAAACTTTCGCTACATAAAATTATATTGCTTTTTTAAAACTTAATAGCATTTGAAATCTTTGCTGCTTCATTCCACTTAATAGGTCTTTGAATTAAATAATTTATTTCAAAGTATAATGTAGAGTTACGGAAAATAATTTAATGTACGTTCAGTCGCCCATTATTGAAAAACATTGGGAACAAAGGTTATATTTTATTAAAATATAAAATTTCGTTAAGTTTATTTTAAAAATTTGTGAAGTTTTACTCTTAACGATGAGGTAATATGTTGATTTCCTAAACTAATATTTATTTTATTTAAATAATAGTAACATTTTTGGAAAAAGTGCATTAAGTTTCAGAACAATGTAAAAAATATAAAAACTGGTTGATTAAATAGCTTTGATTAAATGAATATTTTACAAACCCGTTATATATATATATATATATATATATATATATAGCAATAAATAAATTAAAAAGAAGACTAATAAATCCTAAAACATCTTCAGATCAAACCAAAAAAACCATGAATGTGGAACCATTACAAAACAAAAAAGCGAAATTTAGCTAGAGTGGAAAAAACTATTATGATTTTCCGAGCTGCCACTAGCTTAGGACAGTGAGATAGGGTTAAACAGTGTTTTGTGAGATCTCAAACTTCCCCTACAGCGGAAATTTTCGACATAATAGCACATGAGATAATCCAAGGCAAAGGCCCAAACTCACGTGGGTGAATATAATAGCAATAGAATACAATTGGAATAATAAATTACTATAGGAATCCGGGAGAAATAGACAAATATAAATATGTATAAGCAAAAAATATTTGCAAGAGAGGTTAAACATGATTGTGACCATACTTAATAATAATGAAAATGAGCGAAGAAACTAAAATCTTACCCAATGTATACGGATCCCAAAAGTGCACTGACTCGATGCACAGAAAAAAACAGCATAACTAAGAATATATATATATATAGATATATATATAAGAAAAATTATAAAAAAAATTATTAGAAAAAAATGAAATATCTTTTTTAAAATTTTTCTTCAATGAAATACTTTTCTTAAAATATGATTTTCATGAAATGATTATCAAAAACAGCTAGGATAAATTTCTAATAAAATAATTTTTCAAATTCAAAAATTAATTTCCGTTTAATTTTCAAAGAAACAATTTAGCTAATGTAGAAAAATGAAAAATAAACATGTTATTTAAAACACACGAAAAAGAAATTCGTATCTATAAATTATTTACGGACTATATTTTTTTTTATGTGTACATATTTGATCTTCACGAAAACGAAAATTTTATTTCTATTTTAGAATATCTGGATGCATTTGAATAGAATTTATTCCAAGAATGAGGATTTTTCGAATGTTTGAATCCAGTCCTAAATAAGTCAATACAAATGCAAAAGTATCAAAATGTTCAATTTTCTAAATACAATAAAGAAAACTAGCTACTTGAATATAAAGTATTGAAAAGTACTTTCTCCAAATATTCATGAGCTAGTGGGAATCAAAAATAAATTACTATACATAGGGGACAATACCTTTTGCACTTTCAGAATATATCAATACTATAAGAGGAATAAATCTTTCATAAAGTTGTTTTTCTAAAAGAAATTTCAAGATCGAGACAATCTCTTTTGGGTATAGAGAGGTTTGTTCAATATTTGATCTTGCATAGATAAACATTCTTATTTATAGCTGATAGCTGAAGAAGTTTTGTAATAAAGATTGTTCTTTATTGAATATTTTTTTCTTTTAATGTTGCATTTACAAATTAAATAATTATCTGGTATAGTAAAGAAAATGTATCAAATTTAACTAAGGAGCAGACGAGCACTCGATACTAACATTAATGTTCACGCTGGGTCACATAGTCACCTCAATCCTTTTTTTTTTTTTTTTTTTTAATTTTTTTTCTGTTTAAGATAAAAATCGTACTTAAAATAAATAATGTGATTTAGAGAAAGTATGCTTATCCACTTCTAAGGACTTTTCAAATTTCCTTTGATAATTTGAGAAATAATCCAATCGAATTGAACTAAAATGTTTCAAGTGTACAAATGTATGTTACTAAAGGACACAAATCACTGACACTTTTCACTAATATTGCAGGAAGGATATTTACAAGCAAAACTGTTATATTTTGTTCAAGTTATTGTAGTTTTATTGTCCTTTGATGATTCACAAATAGCACGTTGAACTTTTTCTTGCTTGTGTGTTTTTGACAGAGGCAGTGTGTTTTGGGGTATACTTGTGCTTTCAAATCTTTCTTGATGAAGTTCTGTAGGTAGCAGTTGAAAATTTTCCTTTCATCTCAAACGTTTTCATGTTCATCGCTTTTCTCAAATTTACTTTCACTATCATGACTAACATCCGTTATTTCATAAAGTGCTTTTTTTGCTTGATCAGTTTTAACTTCATCCAACAGAGATCGTAGACGCCTACTTCTTTTTTTATATTCTGTTCACTTACATTTATAAGCCATTAATGAGTCATACCAATGCTGCAATCAAAACCCCTAAATGGTTCACAGAGGGGAAATGTAGCTTGCTCATAGAAAATAATTTGGAATAAAAGTAGTTGCGCGGGGAACTCAGTCACCCCAAGTACCTTGATATTGTAAAAAACGTTTGCCACTCTCAAAAAAGAGGAAGATATGCACAAAATGCATTTCATGTTTTCATGAAGCCTGTCACATATAGAAGGATACTGACAAAGTCATTGGTAACAAATAAACACTTTTCCGGAATGAGATTCGTGAGCCTGGTGTGTTTCTGTGCCCATTTATGGGTTAAAATACTGTCTTGTATTTTTTGTTTGATTTATTAAGAGGACTCAGTACGATTCAATTGACCAAAATCGGTCAAAAAATCAAATCTAATTTTTTTAGTCTAAATTATTCTTTATATAATTTTCTATAACCTCACAAAATTTGAAAGCTCTAAACTTAAGAAACGCGGAACTGTGATAGCTTTTACGTCTGTTTTTATTCACATCCTAATCGCGAATCTAAACTTTAAACTGACTTATCTCAGAAAGATAAAATAACTAGTTTTTATTCATTTAAAATTCTAAGGCTTTTTTTTCTATTGTGTTTAATGCTTTGAATTTTTTTTTCTTTTTTACCTATTGCCAATAGTACACGTAACAAAAGTTGGTATGCATTTTTGAATCAAAGCAATGCTTATTTTTTCAAAAAAATAATTGAATTCAGAATTTATACGTTTTTTTAAAGGAATTTTCAATAAACATTCATAAAAAGAGGAATTTACGAATATGAATGATGTTATCGCAAAACCCATACCAACTTTCTTATATGTAGTTTGACGTGCTTGTAAATCAAATTTCATGCATGTACGTAAATTTTGGAAGGTAGAGTAGCATTTTAAAATCACAAATTTTAAGTTTTTTCAATAAAATCTATATGGGCAGCTTTTTATGAAATTTTGAGCACAAAGTCTGTTTTACATAGTATACACACATAGGAGTCAAACAAAAAAAATTAAAAGTCCTTAAATTAAAAAATTTTTACGTAAATCGTACCATATCCCCTTAACAAAACGAAAATAAATTTAAATGTTTAATTACACATGTAAAATACATCAGCCTATCTATACCTTAGTTCTTTAGTGACACCATGACTTAAAATTATAACTTTGTAAAAGTAACGATGATCATGAGTTTGTGATCATAAAACGCAGATACAGCAGCTTAACAGATTTTGATGGAACACATTCATTGTCAGGTAAATTGAGAACATTTTGCCCTGGGTGCCAATATTTTATTTTGTAGAAAACAAGGCATTTTACAAAATTTACTAATATTAAGTTATTAATTTAATATTGTAATGACGTTTACGGTAATTTTTATTGAAAGAAGACAGTACGAGATAACTAGTTGCTATCTTCACTGAATAAGATTTATGTACTGAGTGCCACACACTTATGAGTTATCTAGTAGAGCAGTGTTTCTCAAAGTGTGAGGCGCGCCCCAATTGGGGGGCGTGATAACCCTACGAGGGGGGCGCGAGCATATTGAAAAGTCGAAAACAAAAGATTATTTAAACAAATTATGAACTTTTACTAAAAGTAAAAACATACATTCCGCCATAATAAAAAGAAAAATACTCATTTACACTATAATTCACTTATAGTTGTATCAGTACTGCACAATCTATTTTATAATTAATTTAACAATACTAAGTTAAGGACAAGTTTAATAATTACCAGTGACCCCATGGATATGTCATATATAAAATCATATTCCAGCATTATCACTTATACGGATATAATTTGTACGGTTTATATAATTAATCCCTTAAATGCTAATTAAAAATTACGCGATTCTTTCCCTAATGCCACGTACATAAGCGTATGTGGTGTATTGAGTGGGGTAGAAAAGGAATAAATAATCAAATAATCTGAAACAAGTAAATCCTTCGCAAACACTGTCAAGGTCATTTTATTGCTTTCCAAAGCCTTCGGAATTATTTTATGCATAGCAGTGCACAGAATAGATAGTACTTCAGAAAGACGGATGTATACGTCTGGGGCAATTAACACACTGGCTGAGCGAGACGTTTATATACGTCGGAGGAACTTACGAGTTTAAAGTCCTATTGTGGGCTTAGCGTCTAATTATAGTATTATTAAATGTTATACATCATTATTGTATGGGGGGAGGGGCAAATTATGATTGAATATTGGGTCGCAA
Organism: Trichonephila inaurata madagascariensis; assembly: GCA_019973955.1. NCBI lineage: Eukaryota > Metazoa > Arthropoda > Arachnida > Araneae > Nephilidae > Trichonephila > Trichonephila inaurata. Next base: position 65,380 of record BMAV01006771.1, read on the forward strand.
ACGCTGAAAGTTTGAGAAGCACTGCAGTAGAGTTTTTTTTAATAAAATCTTCTTATACAAAGATTTCCTTTTCATTTGGTTTGTTTTTACAAGCTTGTGCAATGATCCTCAGTGGGAAAACCCTATAAGGCGATGATAATTATAAAGGGTTGTAAAGTAATAAAAATAAGCTGATAAGTAATAATTAGCAGACCTCAGGAATACCATACATTGTTACAAGAAAATCGCTCTACAAGACTTCGAAATCTTTCTACAGAATGCATATCGTCGGTCTAATTATCAGACTGCATAACTTCATCTGGGATGCTAGTTTGATACAGTAAGGTTAGGCGCCAAGTTGTTGTTCCTGTTCTCCAAGATAAGCGATAATATTACAATCGTGAATTACAAATTAAACAAAACAAAAGAAAAAGCTTTTTGCATATCTCAGCTGAACAAAAAAAAAATTACTAAATTTTAAGTCTGTAGCTCTAATAGCTGATACAAAAGATTTTTTTTATTTATAATTCCCCGTAAATCTCTTGTGCGCTAATTTTTGAAAACACCTTCCTAAACTGATCTTTGCTCAGCAAAAATAACACATTGTTACAAATTGTGTGTAATGAACGCTTAAAATAGTGTAAATAATTTATATCTGGAAGTGTAATACATTAATATTACTTTCTGTTGTATTTATTTTATGTTAAAATCTTGCCACCACCTTTCCCATCGAAATCTAGTTTTATTATGAAATAAAAAAAATAGTGATTATAATGATCGAAGGAATAAATTAAAAGTGGAGCGCGCACTGAGGCATAGCGTAGACAAAACAAAAGGAATGTTTTGCTTTACCACTGCTTGGCGCGTTTCACTCCTACATCAAATCAGTTAGACCGGTGGAGTTACGCAGTCTGATAATTAGGCCGACGATATATGTTGTACAACCAAAGAAATAAAAAGAAGAAAATGTGTCAAATTTAGGGCATCAGTTACTAGGCATTTATTTGATGGTGGCGACAGCAAGGCAAAATAAAGTAGCAACTACAATACAAATACCACTGATTTTCATTAGTTAGAACATCTTCCTCTCATAGAAAAAAAAAGGATGCCTATTAAGCCATGTTGAATGTGTGCAAGGCCAGAAAATAAAAAAAAAAATAAAAAAAATAAGGAGATTAGATATTTTTATCCACAGTTTTTGTCCCAATTCTTTGCATTGACCCTTGCCTTAAAGCTCATCATGTACAGCAACAGCAAGATATAATAGGTTGGAGAAAAAGAAATCCATTATTTTTTCCGTAGATGGCTGTAGTGTCGATATTCTGAAGCATCGATCAAACAATTTCAAATTTATGCTCGTTGTCAAGGGGTGACATTTTACTCTAAAAAAATTATTTTGCTGCTTTTTGTTTGGTCCATTCAGTTGTGAGTTACAGGATGTTAAAAATTGATGTCAACAAAGAGAAAATTCGGTACATTTTACAGTTTTTCTTTTATAAAAGGGAAAATGTAAGACAGGTGACTGAAATTGTAAATAGTGTTTATGATGCCGATACTGTAACAGCTAATTACGTGCAATTTTGTTTTCGTCGATTCCGTTAAAGCATTTTTGATGTTAAAGTTGCCCCTCGCATAGGCAGGTCCGTCATCGAAAATGTCGATAAAATCACAGAAGTAATCGAAGTTGACCGGCATGTTAGTAGTCGTAGCATCGCCCAGGAGCTAAAGATCGACCATAAAACAGTTTTAAGCCATTTGAATAAAGTTGGATTCAAAAAGAAGCTCGATGTTTGGGTGCCCCACCAATTAACACAAAAAAACATGATGAATCGAATTTCCATCTGTGAAGCCCTGCTCAAACGAAGTGAAATCGACCCATTTCTTAAATGGATGGTGACTGGGGATGAGAAATGGGTCACATACGACAATATTGTGGGAAAACGGACGTGGTCAAAGCACGGTAAAGCAGCTCAAACGGTGGCCGAACAAGGATTAACATCCAGGATAACATGTGTATTTGGTGGGACTGGAAAGGAATCATTTATTATGAGCTGCTTCCGTAGAGCCAAACACTAAATTCATATCTCTACTGTCAACAACTGGACCGTTTGAAGCTAGCGACTGACCAGAAACGGTCAGAATTGGCCAACAGAGGAGGTGTTGCGTTTTATCAGGACAACACCACGCCACACATGTCTGTAGTGACTCGCCAGAAACTCTGAGAGCTTGGTTGGGAAGTTTTAATGCATTCACCATATAGTCCGGACCTGGCACCAAACGATTGCCACCTTTTTCTCGCATTGCAAAACTTCCTGAGTGTTAAGTCATTGGGATCAAGAGAAAAATTGTGAAAATCGATTACTAGTTTTTCGCTAATAAAGGCCAATACTTCTATGAGAGAAGCAATATGAATCTACCTTTAAAATGACAACAAATTATACAATAAAACGGTACATATTTGACTCAAATTGGACAATCCGAAGCATGTTAAATAAAGTTTTAAATTTCGTGCAAAAATAATGGATTTTTTTTTCTTCAAACTAATACATTTTTTAATTTTTGAATTCATTTATATACATACAAATATTTAAATATTATGTGATAATTAATAGTCTAAGTTATGATTTTAAAAATAAAAATAAATAATTAATATGTTTTTGTACTATATAAATCTTTCATTTGTCCTTTCTAATTATTCCTAGCTCAAGTGGAGATATTTAATCAATCTAAAATTTCAGCATACACCACGAGATATCTCGTAGCAGGTAGTTTTGGTATACACGCTTACTACGATATATCTCGTAGTTGGCAGTCAATGAGTTAAGTTGCTTTTATGAGTAATTATATACCTAGTAATACAACATTTTTTAAAACTTCTCTAGGATTTTCTTCCTGGTTCTGATGCTATGAGAAAACGAACTCTTGATTCTTCTCTCTGTTACATTTGTTGGGGTTAAGAAATTAAAACATTTGGAGACTTAGAAGTCCTCTTTCTAAGGTAAGTCAATATTTGATCTCCTTTTTTTGATGAAGAGGGATATGCACAATTTTCCCCATACAGTCGTACTGTACTCAGATTTAACGAATTCATTGGGACCAAGCATTTGGTTCGTTCATTCGGGGCTATTCGTTAGATTGGGGTTCAACAAATCGCAGTATTTTTTGCAGTTTTCTTTTTGAAATTCTATAAGCAACTACACTAAAAATATCCATAGTTATAACATAAACACTTTTTATTCAAAAGCAAAAAATTATATTAGTGAATTACTACGCAACAGTTAATAGGAAATTCTGAAATACTGACTAATAGATCTTTTTAAATCTTTTTTGATTCCTGACTCTAACGAGTTATGACTCTATGCAGGGAATAAAATACTGCTTCTCTCTCCTTCACATTATGTTGCATAAGAGAGAAGAATGTTTTCACCGTTTCCAAGCAATGTAAAACATTAGCAAATGAAAGTGTCTATAAGAGTTTCATTATAGATTTCTGCAATAGAATTATTATTTATTGGTTCCGACAAATCAATAATATCATCAACTTAAGTTGCACAAATAGACAGTCTGTCATCGAACGTGCCATAATATTAAAAACCTCAAAATATCCCTAGTGTTGTGGATTGGGGTGAGATAAGAAAGGAATCTCCAGTCCTATTCAAGACTCGCGCAATAGGTTACACTCATGACTCATCTGCACGTATGAAGTCTAATGACGGTCTTCCCCACTTCCCGTTGAAACTTGCTGTTTACAAGAAAAGTCTTTTTCTTTTCCGAACAAAAAGAATATGTCATTTGGTAGATAGATCCAATTTTTTCCAATACAAACTAATAAAATATTTTTTCAACTACTGAAATAATTCATTAATTTGTAGTTTATTATTCATTAAATAAGGGGTTTTGTCTTCCTTTTGATTGGGGGGAGAAAATTCTTTAAAACCTCAAATTCGTTAAATAGAGTTTCGTTAAATCGAGGTTCGAAATAATTTTTTTTTAATTTTATTTTCTTCACAGTAAATGTTTCATTAAAAAAAAATAATGTTCTTACGCCTAACGATGCTACCCAAAAAATATTTCAATATGCATTATTTTATAGAAAATATAAAACTGCCTTTCTTATCGTAACATAAATATTTCATTCAGATAATGAGCTTAATATACGTACCTAATTACTGAAGATGATTGCTTAAAAAATCAATTCTGATCAAGTTTATTTACAAATCGCCTTTCTTGAAAGCAATGTAATTATATCAATAGTACACAATGATATCATTAAAAACCTTATCATATTCAAGAAAGGCCCTAAGTAAATTTTAATTAAAGTGAATCCCTTTTTTTTATTAGCATGTATAACTTTAATCAGGATAAATTCACTAAAATATTTTTCTCAGGATATATTTAATTATATTTATTTAAATAGTTTTATATATCAGTCAATGCATTTTCCATTTTTTTGATCAATTCTAAAAAATTTTGAATCCACGAATGAAATAATTTGATAAAAATATATATCTTTGCAAAAACCATAAATATAAAAAAAAAATAACAGTGTATTGTCCAAATCTTATTCTTGCGAAAAATAACTGTAGCATACTTTATTTCTCTTGGGAAACTAAAATGATAGCTTCTGTATGCCAATTCTTGTTTCACCTCCCTCAGCCCTAATGATTGGGCAGAGAATCAAGGAGGAAGGCTTACATCCGTGATACAATCTTCATCTGTGTTGATCACAAAAACACTTACGGTACATCATATCTCAAAGAAAAAGTTCGTCGTCAGGCTGAGGTGATTCCGTATACGTTATGGGGATGGAAATATTTTTTTCTGATAGTTCTTTTTGTCTCATCTGTCCATGTATCTTTCTGACTCCATAACGTCTTCTTCCGAATTAAGTAAGAAATATCTTTTAACCCCTTACAAGCTAATTTTATTAATCGGTAATGGAACAAATACTGCAATTTTATTTTATGCATACTTTTAAACATACATATATATTTATACATAGTAAACACCATTCGCATGCAAAATTCCCTAAAAATTAATGTAGAAAATTCTATTTAAATAAATTAGTATTTTACCTGTAAAGCTGACTTTCTGTTTTGTAGAAATCATTAAATTTTGGAGTCAATTCACACTAACTATAACTATAAAGCTTAGAATACCTAGTTTTTATCTTGAATTACATATTTCATTTACATTTTTGACATTTACTTAAAGCATTTGACTACGTTCGGAACCATGATTTTGAAAAAGCACATAAATGTATAGTTTTCATAATATTTAGTGTCACTTTGATTAGAATACATGTATAAAGTTGTTTTAAGGACATTATGACAAAAAAAAATTATTTAAATACAATATTTTGGCAAAAAATGAACTTAGAATAACCTTTTTTCCAAATGTTCTCCTTTTGTAAAAAATGCTTCTATTGTATTAATATTTTGCCTGTATATAGCTCAGACTTCTGTACAAAGTCTCAACTATGATTTTTGAAAAATTCACATTAATTTCAGAGTTACAACCATTTTAAATAATTATCGGCGTATTTTCTTAAAATTTCTCCCTTCTGTTTTCGTAAAACACGGATAAACCGACTTCCGAGTTATGCATTTCAAGAATTCTAGTTGAGCCTCTGCAGAAAGGTCTGAGCTATATACAGGCAAAATATTAATACAATAGACGCATTTCTTACAAAAGGAGAACATTTGGAAAAAAAGGTTATTCTAAGTTAATTTTTTGTCAAAATATTCTACTTAAATAATTTTTTATTGTAATACTATTCTTAACCCAATTTTATATACATTGTCTAATCTAATTGACGCTAAATATCATAAATATTATCCATTTGCGCGCTTTTGAAAAATCACGGTTCCGAACGTAGTCGGATACCTTAAATAAATTAGTATTTTACCTGTAAAGCTGACTTTCTGTTCTGTAGAAACCATTAGAATTTGGAGTCAATTCACACTAACTATAACTATAAAGCTTCGAATACCTAGCTTTTATCTTGAATTACATATTTTATTTACGTTTTTGGCATTTACTTAAATGATTATGAAATTATTAATCAAAATTTGATCATGTATGATAAATTTGGAAACATGGTACTGCACATAACCCATCATCGCAATCTGGATAGTAGAATCTTGTTTCTCTTCTTACCTTCCTCACTTTACTATCTCTCACTGATCAGCAAATAATACACTGTCGTGGTGGATTAATTTTCTTCTCTGTTAGGGGAATATAGTCAACAAAGTGTCTTTCAAACAAACGTGAAGGGGGTTACTCAGCAAAAGGAAGTCCTTTTTTTGCAGAAAAATTAATCGAAACCATAAAAAGCACATGTGAAATAATTCGGGAAAGACCGATTGCGCAGTGTAAATTTTCACAGTGCCTGAGCTACACTTTAGATGGGACAGCATGATATCTTATGCCTGCCCGAGTTCAGCTCAGGAAAAACAGGGAAAGAGTTAATAGTCATGGAAATGTTGCAAAAATATTAAATATTTGCGTGTTAGTTATTGTGAATGTGTTCTTATTAATAAATATTTTTAAGACAGTGCTCTAAACATAACTAAAATTATTTATTCGTGCAATTTATGCGCTAATCTAGTGATTTAAAACAATATTGATAAGTAATACCAATATAAGTTAACATGAAAATTAGCATAGATTAGTAAATAGAACGAAAAAATACCTACAAATGGAAAATTATATTTGATTCAGAATAATTTGTTGCAAGTTTATGTTACATTTTAATATTTAAGTCAAATTATGAAAGTAATATATTTCAATTACCATCATTAAATAAAAAAATATAATCTAATTAAACAAAAAAATAAAAAATCACTCATGAAGAAATAAAAATAACAAAAATCGTTTTATCCTAGAGGTTAACAATATGTTGATCTTTTAACATGTTATTACATGTTCATTCCTTCTGATTTAAGTATTTTGTCATTTGAATTTCTTCTTTTTAAGCAGTATAAATTATTTTATTTTTTTTGCATTTATATGAAATCTCTAAACTTTTTCAATTAATTTTATTTATTTTTCCTAAATAAACATACAAGAATAAAGTTCCTTACTTACACTAAAAATATAAAGAATTAGTATGCATAAATAAAATAAACTATATATTACTTAAATATTAGTTGAGCTAATTATGGGATTTAACACGGATAATAAATTATTCGTTAAAGTAAAACAATTAGCATATAAATACGTAGTAATAATTCCTAGTTATAATCTCAAAATTAGTGAAAGCATTTTATTTCATTTATGTCTTACAAGAATAATTTGCGTGCATAAATCTGTAAAGAACAATATATACACAAGAAGAAAACTGTTCTTAAAAGCTTTTCCAACAAGTATTACTTTTATTTGTTGAAAAGTAGAAAGAGTCTTTTTGTGAGAATCCTGATATTTGTTTCCAGAAAAACGAACATGCAATCATTATATGTATGCGAAGAAATAACGTGATGTGAAGCAACAATTACAGCTATACTAAACTAGAAAATGTACCACTGGAAAACACTTGCACTAACCATTACAATCTGCTACCTATTAACTATTTTTAGCTCTTTTCATGTATTTTAGTTTTAAAAAATTGAAATTAATCATATTTTATTCCACATGAAAAAAATAGAATCATAATCTCGAATTTGGAATAAGATGGTATAGATCTAAATTTTAGTTTCACATCTTTCAAACGGTTTTAAAAGCTATAACTTACTAGCATGTAATCAGGGATGGACATTAAGTGGATGCGATTTGTGATATGGTCCCTCTTTGGTGACCATATCTTTGATTGTCAGCGTGAGCTAGAGGTGTGGGATTTTCCGAATAATCAGACATTTTAATTTCTTAATATGACTTTATTAAGAATATAACTTAAACTAACAATTTAGATAAATTTATATAAATGAGAATCTAGAATGAACGAACACACAGAAATAGTTAAACCGAATCACGTAACTTAGATCACTTTCTCTAAATAATTATATTATCTGCCTACTCTCACTTCTAATAATATTACAAGTTCTAATATCAAATAATCAGTCCTACCTTAATTCAAATTGAACTTCAATCTTTAAATGGAAACGTCTAGGCGCGTGTTCAATGGTATGCACCTTGTATTTATGGCAGGGTTTCTAGGTAACTTTACGATAGGCTGTCAATTTACGCTTGTATCTCCTCCAAACATAGTATTCATCAAATTGCCATCTTGCTTACTGAAACTTCTGTTCTTTTAAAAGCTATCTTATTTGCATTTCTTATTCGCATTTCGCTTCTTGGGTTTGGTTGGAAAAGAGTTGCCATTAATCTTGGCCATCAAAGTACCCAGAGGTTATGTTAAAGAAAAGACGCGTGAGCTCGTTACAGATTGACCGGTAGCCGCCAAAACATTTTGGTGTGACTTCCTTTATAAGAACTAAGAGAGAGAGAGACACACACATAAAAAAAAGAAACATAGTTATGGAGCACCAACGCTGGCTAAACTAAAAAAATCGGCTTATCACAATTGTTGCGACTGTGTGTTACCGAAGCAAATGATTCGATAAATGTGTAGATGACACATCTACCTTTATTGGAAGAGCATGATGACGCGTAACATGGTTACTGCCGTTGTGGAGGGGGAAAAAACAATCAATGTGATGCCATCCGCATAAATGAATTTTTCCCCACGGACTGATTGAAGGACAAAATAAATGTTGACAATCATCAAATATTCCTACAATATCATAGGATTGGCTATTAGAGTTTATCCCATAGCCCGCGCTTCCATGATATTGGGTTCTCGTTTTGATGTCATGTTCAGCGATCGCGCTGGACTCGGTAGCAAACAAATCAAGTATATACGTGGGTTTCAGATTCATCGGTCCCCGTATGTTCTGTGCTCAATATACGGTCTAGTAGTCGCTCATAGTTGTTACAGCGTTAAACTTGGAAAGTTTTGTGTTACTTGAATTTTTGTAGTAAAAATAATAATGTCATATTTTAAAAGAGGAGTTCAATGTAGAGAAACAAGTGTTAAGAAATGAAAACATGCAATTTTAATACAGAATTGCCATACCTTCGCCATTGGGGTTGGACCGCAAAATCTTCAAAACAATATAATTACCTTGGAAATGTCCATCCCCCCATTATGTATCTAATCACTTTCAAAATGTATTTATGTCTCAGATATTTAGTGGGATACAACTTTTTTTTCTTTTACTTAATTGTTTACTGTTAGTATCTGAAAATATTTAGGATCACAAATCTAAACAAAGGATTTTCCTTAATGTTTTTCCTATTTTTATTTTTTTATAAAAGTTAATTGATTTTTTCTTTTAATTGGTAGATACTAAATTGTTCGTAATTGCTGATGTATATTTTTTTTAACTTCAACTAGATTATTTATACCTAAATAAGGCTTTTAAGCGTCATATTAATTGTTGAATACAAAATTTACTTCAGTTTTGATCTACTAGTACATGACACAAAACACGATAAACGTTCAACAACAAGCTGTTGACCTTGGCTGGGGTGTTCATTCGATCCATCAACTTATACCGGTCCGCAGCTAGACCACGCATGCCTTAAGCGACTGATACGAAAGAAATTCCTATTTAGGCTAGTCGTTACGGTCTTTTATTCCTATCCTTTGTTATTTGTGACTTGTAGAAGGAGGCGCTGCTCAAAATGGTTTATACATAATTAATCGTCAATTTTAAAAATTGAAGCCTGTGTAGAAAAGGAAAAACGTCCAAATAAAACAGAATCGTAACAAAAAATGTTCAAGTGGCATATTTTACTATCGTGTTGAAGTTCAAATGGAGCATATTTACAGGATATGAAATACTGAATGTTTAGTTGTACATAATTTCAAGATATTTTTCAACACCTTTTTTTTTTCCTCTTGTGATTGTTCGTGGATAATTAACATATATTTTTATATTTTTCAAAAATCCTTAAATTTACACATGTGAACACCTTTAGATTTTCATAATATATATTAAAAAAAATATCAATACTGTTTATTAATCCTATTTTTACTATGGAATTTTACATTTACTTTTCCTCGTCTTTTCTTTCCTATTCGTAACTTCGAATAACTATTATATTCTACTATGTTTTCTTCAATAAACGTAGTAAACGTCATAAAATCGGTATCTTAAAGAATCTTTACTTATATTTAAAAAATTATTATATGTGTGTGTATTTTTAAAACAAAAAAATATCTTAATGTTTAAAAAGAAAACATTTTGCTGCTTCAAAATGAAGGCAAATAATTAAATTTTTAATGCAAGCATATATTAAGAATGTAAAAATTTAAACAATTTAACGGCGTTATATTATTTAATTTCTAGACAACTGAATCTAAGTAGAAAAATGCCTTGAGTTCTATAAAATTTCCATACATATCATAAAACTAAGAATTATTTTTAAACATAAGAGTTTGGAATTTTGTTTTCAGCATTCTTCTAAATTATCTATAACACACCCAAGTCCAAAATTAAGGTCACAAACATAACTTTTTTACTGTGTTAATACGAAATTTGGTACAGTGACAGATTACAAAGTGAGAAAGAATATAACAAATGTGATATGGTTTCTCTTTGGTGACCATATCTTTGATTGTCAGCGTGAATTAGAGGTGTGGGATTCTCAAAATGAATAGACATTTTAAAATTCTTAATATGACTTTATTAAGAATATAACTTAAACCTTTAACAATTTAGATAAATTTATATAAGTGAGAATCTAATGAACCAAACACTCAGTTATAGTTAAACCGAATCACGTAATTTAGACCAATTTATCTAAATAATTATATTATCCGTCTATTCTCAATTCTGATAATATTACAAGTCCTAATATCAAATAATCAGTCCTACCTTAATCCAAAATAAGATTCTATCACGGAACGAAACGTCTAGGCGCGCATGCAATGGTGTGCACCTTGTATCAATGGCTGAATATCCCGGTAACTTTATGATAGACTGTCAATTCACATTCGTATCTCTTCCAAACATAACTTTCCCTAAACTGCCATACTGCTTACTGAAACTTCCGTTCTTTTAAAAGCTATCCCATTTGCATTTCATAATCGCATTTCGCTTCTTGGAGTTTGGTTGGAAAAGAGTTGACATTAATCTTGGCCGTCAAAGAACCCAGAGGTTATGTTACAGAAAAGACGCGTGAGCCCGTCATACAATATAACAGTATGGAAAATATTTTAATTGTGAGAGGCAAGGGTGGGGACATATAAAAAATGTGAAATCGTGAATCAGCGAAAAGCCACTAACCACAGGAAAGCCCATCCTTCCAAAAGCGATACTTTAATTCCCTGGGGGGGGGGGGTGCTGAGAGGACAGTTATGCTGAGAAATGACCTTTTCATACCATCCCAAACATATTCCATAGAATTGTGATCCGAAGATCTCGAGGTTCAATCCATATGGTGAATATCAATCAGATCCTTCATGAAATTCATTAACAGTATCAGTTCTGTATGGCCACGCCTTATCGTCCATAGAAATGTAATCCGGGCTCATAACACCCAAAAAGAACCTCACGTAGGCTTCCAGGATCTCATCCCTATAGCGCTCAGTTGAAAGAAACCTGCATCGAAAACGTACAATGATGGATGACTGCCCAACATTATGCCACCATACACAAGAATTTCTTGCCACCAAATCTGTCGATGTTTGTTGCGTAGAATGGATGAAAATGAGCTCCACGCATTTTCTCTCAAGGTGAAGACTCGACGCGGTACATTGTCTTGTACATTTTGAGATGTCTGGTACATTTCGATTCATTACTGAAAAGAACACGCCTCCATTATTGTTGTGTCCACAACTGGTGTTTCCGCTCAGCAGTATCCAGTCTTTCCAACTGGATGCATTCAAAGGAACGTACCGGACTGGACGCCTAATGGAAAGGTTGGTCTCTTCAAGATGACTGCAGACTGTTTGCCTGAAAATTCGTCTTCCAGACACAGCAGCAGTCAGGTCACGAGGGAGTGAGGAGGTGTTATCCACCTATGTCAACGTGCACTTAAGGTATCCGACTACGTTCGGAACCGTGATTTTGCAACATCGTGTAAATGGATAATATTTATGATATTTAGTGTCACTTAGATCAGAAAATGTATATAAAATTGTTTTAAGGACATTATGACAAAAAAATTATTTAAATACAATATTTTGGCAAAAAATTAACTTAGAATAACCTTTTTTCCAAATCTTCTTTTGTAAAAAAATGCTTCTACTCTATTAATATTTTGCCTGTATTCAGCTCAGACCTCTGTACAGAGGCTAAACTAGAATTTTTAAAATGCATAACTTGGAAGTCGGTTTATCCATGTTTTACGAAAACAGAAAGGAGAAATTTTAAGAAAATACGCCGATAATTATTTCAAATGGTTGTAACTCTAAAAATAATGTGAATTTTTCAAAAATCATAGTTAAACCTCTGTACAAAGGTCTAAGCTATATACATTCAAAATATTAATACAATAGAAGCATTTTTTACAAAAGGAGAACATTTGGAAGAAAGGTTATTCTAAGTTAATTTTTTGCCAAATTATTGTATTTAAATAATTATTTTTGTCATAATGTACTTAAAACAATTTTATACATGTATTCTAATCTAAGTGACACTAAATATCATGAAAATTATACATTTATGCGCTTTTTTAAAATCATGGTTCCGAACGTAGTCGGATACCTTAAGGGGGTAATCCCATTTTACGGCCTGTTTGTCAAGCATTTTTAGGGATTTTTTTTATTTTTTTATTTATTTATTTTTTTTTTTAGCCTTTTAAAAAGATAAAGCTTTAAGTTTTTCTTTTTCTTATCATTTATTTATATGTATTTTAAGAGTATGCTTAGAAATATTTAGCCAAACTATACTATAGAGCGTGAGTTATAGCGCTCTGAACGCACCCTCCTCGAAAAATTGGACGCTCACTTCCTCCATGATTCCGGCTGTTTGGCTTATCTGAAATTAAAAAAAATAATAACGGAGTTTTAATCTGTAAGCTTAAATACACGAAATAGACTATAATCAATTGAAAATACCAAAATTTTGGTTTTTGGTAGACCTTTGAAGAAAACGTTTCTACGTTCATGGTTTTTTTGTTATGTTTTTATTATAAAAAATAGAAATATTGTGAATTTTGAAACGTTCGTACTCCATTTTATGCGCCTGTATGTGCTGAGTCAACCCTATAAATTTGAAGTCATTCGATCTAACCTAGTGGTTCTTAATATTTAAATTTTGTTATTCAAAATTTTACGGTTATTCACCTGAAGGAAGCTTAAAAGATATCTAAAAGTATCTGAACAAGCTTCCAAGGAATAAGTCATCCATGAAAGAGAAAAATAATAAATGAAAGAACAGTTAAATAAATAAAGTTTCCAAACATATAATGGATAACTGAAATGCAGAAATAGCAAATATTTGAATGAAACATTATTCTGAAATACTTTAATCTTTTCATTATTGAACTAATAATAATGAAAAATAAAAATTGAGCTCACCTAAAAATGTCTTTTAGTGAGATCCTGATGCGTCATGTCTGAGACAAAGAGATTTTATATCAGACTCCAATTTAGTCAGCTTAAGCCTCAAGCCTCCCCGTTTAGTGATATCAAGTCGATTTCTTTTCTTCGATAACAAATCATTGACAGCACTAAATCCATGTTCAACTAAATATGAAGATGGGAAATGTAACAACAATTTTCTTGCAGATTTGGTTAAATGTGGGTATTTAGTTTCTGTCTCATCACAAAGCCATGCCATCACTCCTTTTATATTGAATAAAGTTTTAACGGACTCACCGCATTTTGCATTTCCGAGAGTTCTTCTTGGTACTGCATCGAAATATCAGATATATACACTAGCATTGGCTGAGTCACCCATGTTGGGAAATCAATTTGTTTTAAATTAGAAAATCGTTCCTCAAAATCGGAGGCCATTATTTTCAAATGCTCCACAATCACAAGTACAGACACATCAGTCACCTCACATTTTTTTAGCCAGTGAAACTGGTCGAAATTTTTGTGAGAAATATTTATTTGACATGCCTCAATAACTCTTACGAAGCCAAATATCTTCATCTTTTCATCCACAAGAGTTTTATCTGATCCTTGAAGTTGTTTATTCAACAGATTTAGTTTTTCAAAAATATTTGTTAAATAACTCCCAAGTGCCTTATCATCAACAGTTTTCAGGTGCTTCATTTCAAGTGTGTCACTTAAAAAGTCAGTACGAACATCGTATAAATCCATGAATCTTTTCAAGCAATTCCTCTTTGAGAGCCACCTTACCTCAGTATGAAGGAAAAGTCTCTCATAGCCTGCATTTTCATTTTCACAAAATTTTCTGAAGAGACGCTCACATTTTGCATTAGCTTTGATATAATTGATACATTTTATAACAGAGCGTAGTACCTCATTATGAGCAGGAACAATATTTTTGGCCACTAAGTTCTCTTCATGAATAACACAGTGCACAAGAATAATTTCTGTATTCTCATCTTTCATCAATTTTAAGCAGCCTTTTTTTTTTTTTTTTTTTGCCTATCATAACAGGAGCACTATCTGCAGCACAAGATGCTATGTTTTCTGTTGGTATATTATTGACGGGTAAGTAATTGTTTAGCTTACCATATATATCAGCGGTGGGAGTGGTGGTTTCTAATGATTGCTAATGATTTCTTCTGCAAATTCGCCTTTATCAATATATCTTGCATATACTAACAATACGACCTCACTGTCTCTCAGAGTTGATTCATCCATTCGTAGTGAGAAATATCTGAATTTCAACTTTTCAGAAAGTTGTGTTTCAATATAATCACTCATTTCATCTATTATTCTGCTAACAGTATCGTTACTGAGTGGCGTGGCTTTCACAGCGTTGTCATCCTTTTCCAGAACTGTTTTAATTACTGATATTTATAGTTTACTGATATTTATAGTTTTATTAAATCCTCATCCTATAGTAAGATTTTTTCCACATTTGGCAATGAGTAAAGATATCTCATAACTTGTCTCAAGAGTACTATTGACGCTAACAGTATGTGCATTAAATATAGACTTTATTGTTGGTATTTTTGCAAACTTCTCCTTTAAAGACTTAAAGTAGTTTAAATCTGAATTTACATACGCACTATGTTTCGTCTTCAAATGCAACTCAAGACAACCGGGTTTCATTGATTCGTTGGTCAAGCATTGTTGGCATAAGAGGTGGAAAGGTGACCGTTGATCATGAATAGCAGGTATGAAACCAAATTTTAAATATTCCTCTGAATATTGACGAGCTTTTTTTTTACTTGCTCTACTCATTTTATGGATAGGGTTTGTGAATAAAATTTTAAAAAATTATAATTAATTAAAGAAGTAGGCTATTCAAGACAAAAATTTATGAATTTATGAATAAGGAATATGAATATCAACGAAATCGAAATATTGTAGAAAAAGTTCAGTTTTAGCGTGCGTGGTATAAATGCAAGATACTGCTAATTTACATAATTGCTGAGTTCAATTGATATATAAATAAATAAAAATAATAATAAATTCCTTTTCTTCAGTTTCCCAAATTGTAATATAGCACATTAATTCACACATATGTCACATATTATTATAAACAAATACAGAGCAACACGGTATTAAGGCGGACACAGGGCGAAACGTAAGCAAGCTGAGAAACAAACTGAATGTCACACACGCTGATTGGCCGAGAAAACATTAGCTCTTCTAATGACATGAGTACTTCCTTCTTCTTGGTTGACAGAAAAACGTGACTGGGGAAACCGGAAATATCTTGCGTACTAATTACACATATACATACAAATATTTTTATGTATACATTAACCCGAACATTCACATCCACAGACTCACAAGAAAACAATTCACTGTTAATAACTCATTCTCGAATCACCTCATAGTAGTTGGTATAGTCAGCGAAGGGTGCACATCCTGCCCATGACCCACCAATATA
Organism: Trichonephila inaurata madagascariensis; assembly: GCA_019973955.1. Lineage (NCBI taxonomy): Eukaryota > Metazoa > Arthropoda > Arachnida > Araneae > Nephilidae > Trichonephila > Trichonephila inaurata. The sequence continues at coordinate 81,348 of BMAV01006771.1, forward strand.
TTGCCATGCCTCATCGTTGGGGCCTGCGCCCCACGTTGGGAATGACGAGTCTAGATTAGTGCTTCTCAAACTTTCAATACTCGCGACCCAATTTTCAATCATCATTTTCATCGCGCCCCTCTCCATACAACAACATTGTATTGAATTAAAAAAATACTTTTACACTAAAGCTACAATACGACTTTAACCTCTTATGTGCCACCAACGTATATAAACGTCTTGCTTAGCCAAAGCGTGCATTGCCCCCAGACGTATATATACGTCTTTCCGGGGTACGATCTTTTCTGTGCATTACTATCCATAAAATTATTCCCAAGGCTTTGGAATACAATAAAAGGACCTTAACAGTCTTTGCAAAGGATTTACTTATTTCAAAGTTTTTCCTTTTCTCCTCCCCCACCCAAAAAAAAGACATCAAAATACGCGCGTCTATGTGGAAAACCGTGACATTAGGGACCAAACAGCGTAAATTTTAATCGGAATTAATTATAAACCGTACAAATCATCAAGATAATGGTTAATACAATTCTATGGGGTCACTGGTAATTATCAAACTTATTCTTAACTTAGTATTGTTAAATTAATAATAAAATACATTGTACAGCACAGATACTTTTATAAGTGTATTATATCAGTGTAAATGTGTATTTTATATTTTATTATGTCAGAAAGTATTTTGTTCGCTTACTTTCAGTAAATTAACAATGTTTTGAATAATCTTTAGTTTTCAACATTTCAGCATGCTCGCGTCCCCCTTGTAGAGTTATCACGCCCCTCAAGGGGGGCGCGCCCCACAGTTTGAGAAACGCTGGTCTAGATAAAGAACTTTTTTTTGTCTGGCTACTTAGAAGTAAATTATGAAACAATAGTTTTATTTCAATTTTCAGAGTTATGAATTGACGTTGTAATTAAAATAGAAAAATAGAACAAAATAAAATTGATCCCAACTTCCTCTAGATTATTCAAATGAATATGAGTTTTAAGCTTCATCATTGTTCTCCATTAAATTAAAAATCCCTATTTATAATTACCATATAAACAAAAATTATATTATTTGAAATTTTTAAGCTCTATATTCGAAGTTTATAAATTATGTTATACAAAAACGCAGAAACAATTTATCCTTATATCAATAATTCTTTTATCTGCAATGTACTCTTAATTCTTCGAACACAAGTTAAAATGAATAGATAAAATAAGTTCCTATATTTTACTTCAAAATATTCCATATATAATTAGAGCACATATTTATTTACATAACATTTTTCTAAAGAATTATATTTTGCATTGTATAATACAGTGAAAACTCATACGGCATAAACAGATAAAATAAAAAAAATTATACACTCTGAATGCAAATTACTAAATGAAAAAAAATTAAGGTATAAAAAAATTCGTATTTAGTACTTGGTTAAGTTTATACTTACACATAAATGTACATAAATAAAAGTAAACATTTCTATGCCGATTCAAAAGAGTGTAGAATACAGTAGACTATTTCAAAAATACATCAACATTTAGAGAAAAAGAAGTCGTGATCAATTAAAAATACAATTTATATTTAAGGTATAAATGCCTTTATATATATATATATAGAGAGAGAGAGAGAGAAAACGCGTTTTTTTCTTATTAAAAAGCATTCAGTAGAAAGTATTTATTCTATACACACATAGGCGTATATATTTATTCTAGAGAAAGAGAGTGTGTGTAAGTGTTTCAAACATATATTACTTGTACATTTTGGGAGATTTATAATCTACTTGTCTTTAAATGGGCAAAGCACCAATTCAATTGGAATAACTTTTGTTTCCGAAGAAATTGAACTTTATTTTATTCAGATGCACCACAAAAAAGGAACAGTTTTTGTTTAATTATTATTAAGATAGAAAAATATAACTACAGGGAAATAATTGCTAATCTTTACGAAAAAATTCTTCTGAAATTCTTGAAGCACAGATAAGTTATTATATTAGGTAATGAACAAATAACTATTCATGAAAAATCATTAACATTAATAATGATTATCTAATGATTTTAAGTGTCTATTAGTTCTTTGTTCAGATGAATTTTCGATGTTGATTTACTGGATACCCTCCGATATTTTGACAGAAAGTCCTTTTCGCGAAATAGCTTAAGATCCCCAAAATATAATTAGGTTCTTCACTAACACAAAGCAATGGATTATCAAAATTGTACAGAAAAGAAAAATTGCTTGAAGTAGCAAAATAGTTTTTTTCTTATGATTTATGCTTATGATTTGTGAAGGAAGAAATGTGTTTATAGAGGAAGGAAGGAAGAAAGGAGGAAAAAAGAAGGAATGCAATCTTGTTATATACTCAGGTATTAAATATTTATGTTCTGACATTGGCAAAATAAAATGAAAAAAATTACAAATTTTATAGTTTGAAATTTTATTGTAAAACATCCTTCAAAACATTGCACAGTAGAATAATTACTTCATCTATTTTCCATTAAATAATCAGATTAAATTTTTAATATAAATACAGAGTAATTATTTTTAAACTGAGAGAAACAAGAATAGTATAATAAGATTATATATGTATGTATGATTCTTAATGTATTTTTAATGAAATGATTTAAATACTATGAATATATATATACCGTAAAATCCGGCGTATAACGTGCCCCGGTGTATTATGCTCCCCTATACTTTCAAACTGATTTTTTTAAAATTTTTAGGTATATTCGCCGTATAACGCGCACCCCTCTTTTTACGAAGAAATCTGAAATATTAGTATACATTGCTCTTATGTTTTTAAGTAATTTATTTGAGGTATTATACCAGATTTTTCTGACACAATAGATTTCCTCCAGAACTACAACTCTTTTAGTTCATAAGGCAAATCATTTCTATTATATAAACAGTACTTCAATACATGTACAAGTAAAAAAAAATTACGCTCATCTCTTTTATTATTTTTCTAGCTATTGCTTTTATACCCGGCGTATAACGCGCACCCATAAGTTTCGATCTTATTTTTTGTGTTAAAAGTGTGCGTGTTATACGGTTTTCGGTATATATGTATATGCATTATATATATTGTGAGTATGTGTATGAGAGAGAAAGTACGATGAAAGTGAGCACGTGTGAAAATGTGTATATACATGCCCACCTTCATTTCTTAATTTCATCTGAAATTTTCCTAAGAGTATAAAGGATTATTTAATTATTTTGCGTTATTTTAAATATTCTGTAATTTTTCATGTCCTACTTATTGTAAGTAATGTACCTAGTACAGCAACAATGCTATTTCAAATCAAAGAGAGATAAAGAAAAACAAATTTTCGAAATAGTCAAGTGAGAAATAATTTTTTATTCATGAAATTTCGAATTTCATAAGTAATGAAATACATTTTTGGATAAAGGTGAATTTTAAAACTTTTTTTTTCTCATTCTAAATAATTTTTCTTTTAAAATAAAAATGGTTTATATAACGTAATATTTTTTCCACTTTGAGCTAATGAGTAATATTCAAACTTCTTACAATTTGTTCACACTAAGATATGATCATTATCTGAGCCTCTTTACACCTCTTAATCTTTAAACAAGATTTGAATCATCTGTATAGGATGAATTTTTTTTCCTAATCAGAGTTATGATTCTGTTGGGTTTTAATTATTAAAAAGAACAATCTTATTTTGATGTAATTAGGTATAAGTAAATCTTAATCTAGGATGAAGAGTGGTACGTTTTAGACACAGCATTGTTCTCAAAACATCTTGTACTGATTCATCTGAATTTTAAGTAAAGCTCAATGATTCCCTGGCGGTTTTGACAAACTTTACAGAAGAACATTAGCTTTTTAATCTTATTTCTCTTGTCATAGTGGCCGCGGTAGCCTAGTGGCCAAGGTATCGGATCGTGGTTGGCGTGTCACGAGTTCGAGCCAAGTAACACTATAGACCCGCCGTGTAGGGAAGCGATGCACGTTGAATCTGTCGAGAGCTCAAACGTCCTCCCGTTGGTGTGGTGTGGTAGTTAGGAGAGTGGTGTGAAACGTCAGGTGTCGTCCTCGTCGCTTGATCATGATTCAAAATTACGAAGTCCGTCGCTAAAATCCTTCGTGTAGCTGAACAGTGCGATGTTAATATTCACTCCCTTACTCATTATCGTGTCTTTACGACGGATTTGACCCTATTTATCTTATTCAATTAGAATTGGAGCTTATTAATAACTTCCCTTTAATGCTGTTAAGATTTATACTGATGGCAACGAAGTATAAGACTAAAGAAGTAGCTTTGACAATATTGATGATATCCTTAGAAAAAACTTACTATGAAAAACGTAATAAGGACTTCTGCGCGGATTTTAAAAGAAAATTCATAGCAATTGATGTGAAACTTGAGGTTAACCTACCCAAGAGTTATGATGATCTCTGAATTTTTTCCATTCTCTGAGAGTCACTCCAACACCTTGAGAATTGAGTTCTTATGGGTGACAAAACCAGTTTTTCTATCTAACACAAGCTGAAACTTGTATCGCTGCGCAGAAATATTCATTTCCAATGATCCCATCTCTTGTCCACCTTACGGAGAAGAAATAGTAGAAATACTAGCAAAAGGAAGATGGTAATGATGGGAGGCTGGTGATCTCTTCTTTTTTGGTAATTTCTTAAAAGAGTCCCCCTTGACCGGATGTGGTAACATTCCTTCGGTGGGGACCGTCAAAAATCTCTCGTCATTTTAGAGATCAACGAACGCGTAAATCTTGTGGAATGTAGCCTTGCGCGATTGGGATTATCCAATTAGAGACTTGATTCAGAGGACAGTAGTAAGTCCTGCCCAAGGAATCTATACTGATTCACTATATAATGAGACGCGCGCCAATTTCGGGGCTCTGTCTTGTCATTCGAATGTCACCCCAAAACGAAATGTTGAGTTGCGTTAGATTGTTGCCACCTCACCCGTAGACTCCAGCCTGCCACCATCCGTGCTCCCTTCTCAAAGCTAAGTTTTCTCTCATTTATTCTTTTTGTAAATGTAACTTTAAAATATAAAACAATAAATTTAATTGTAACTTAAGGAAAGGGTTGTGATATGGTCGTTCTATGGCAAACATATCTTTGATTGTCAGCGTGAATTAGAGGTGTTAGATTCTCGAAATGAATCGACATTTTAAAATTCTTAATGTGGCTTTATTAAGAATATAGCTTAAATTTCTAATAAATTAGATAAACTTATATTAAGTGAGAATAAACCAAACACACAGCCGTAGTTAAACCTGATCGCGTAACTTGGATCACTTATCTAAAAAATTATATTATCCACCTTCTTTCAATTCTGATAATATTAAAAGTCCTAATATCAAATAATCAGTCCTACCTTGATTCAAGCTAAAGTTCAATCACTGTTCAGAGACTTTTAGGCTCGCGTGCAATAGTATGCTCCTTGAAGTAATGGCTAGAAATCTTAGTAATCTTTTGATAGGCCGTCAATTCACACTTCTATCTCTTCTAAACATAACTTTCTCTAAATTGCCATCCTGCTTACTGAAACTTCTGCTCTTTTAAAAGCTATCTTATTTGCATTTTACAATTACATTTCACTTCTTTGATTTGGGTTGGAAAAGATTTGCCATTAATCTTGGCCGTCAAAGAAACCAGAGGTTATGGTACAGAAAAGACGCGTGAGCCCGTCACAGGGTTTTCTAATCTTTGAGTAATTAAATTAATTGAATTTTGTTTATCAGCATTTTGGCCATGATGCGACTAGGATTTATTGAACTAGGGTTATTTTAGATTAAAATTATAATTCAATATGGCCTCGCATCAGTAATCACCGAATTCTCCCTGGTGCTGGTTTTTTCTTTCTGGTATTATATTTGCTTTGAAATCCCAAAATATGATGGAATGTGGGGTGTATCCCACTTATCATTGGTACTTGGCGTAAATACCGGGTATATAACAGTAGACCTAGAGTGTGAAAGAGGTTCCCAAACTGTACTCACAAATTACCTGAGGTCACATTAAACCGGGAGCAAGCATGCGGAGCACGTATTCACCCCAGGCTCACTAAAATCATTAATTCTGAGAAAATTGTTTATTTGTTATTAATAACCTTGACAATATTCTAATATATATCAGTCTTCATGGAAACTAAAATATATTTATCACATACCTACCTCTTTCCCTGGGAGTAGCAAACTTTTTTTTATAGTCTTAAGGTATCCGACTACGTTCAGAACCATGATTTTAAAAAAGCGCATAAATTGATAATTTTCATGATATTTAGTGTTACTTAGATTAGAATACATGTATAAAATTGTTTGAAGGACATTATGACAAAAAAAATTATTTAAATATTATATTTTGGCAAAAAATTATACCTTGATTCAAGCTAAAGTTCAATCACTGTTCAGAGACTTTTAGGCGCACATTGAGGTAATGGCTAGAAATCTTGGTAATCTTTTGATAGGCCGTCAATTCACACTTCTATCTCTTCTAAACATAACTTTCTCTAAATTGCCATCCTGCTTACTGAAACTTCTGTTCTTTTAAAAGCTATCGTATTTGCATTTTACAATTGCATTTCACTTCTTGGATTTGGGTTGGAAAAGATTTGCCATTAATCTTGGCCGTCAAAGAACCCAGAGGTTATGTTACAGAAAAGACGCGTGAGCCCGTCACAGGGTTTTCTAATCTTTAAATAATTAATTGAATTGAATTTTGTTTATCAGCATTTTGGCCATGATGCGACTAGGATTTATTGAACTAGGATTATTTTAAATTAAAATGATAATTCAATTTGGCCTCGCATCAGTAACCATGCAATTCTCCCTGGTGCTGGTTTTTTCTTCTGGTATTATATTTGCTTTGAAATCCCAAAATATGTTGGAATGTAGGGTGTATCCTACTTATCATTGGTACTTGATGTAAATACCGGGTATATAACAGTAGACCTAGAGTGTGAAAGAGGTTCTCAAACTGTACTCACAAATTACCTGAGGTCACATTAAACCGGGAGCAAGCATGCGGAGCACATATTCACCCCAGGCTCACGAAAATCATTAATTCTGAGAAAATAGTTTATTTGTTATTAATAACCTTGACAATATTCTAATATATATCAGTCTTCATGAAAACTAAAATGTATTTATCACATACCTCCCTCTTTCCTTGGGAGTAGCAAACTTTTTTTTACAGTATTAAAGTATCCGAATACGTTCAGAACCATGATTTTAAAAAAGCGCATAAATGGATAATTTTCATGATATTTAGTGTCACTTAGATTCGAATACATATATAAAATTGTTTGAAGGACATTATGACAAAAAAATTATTTAAATATTATATTTTGGCAAAAAATTAACTTAGAATAACATTTTTTCAAAACGTTCTCCTTTTATAAAAAAGGCTTCTATGATAATAATATTTTGTGTGTGTGTGTGCTTATATAAAGTAAAGACTTCTCCAGAGAGTCTCAACTAGGAGTTTTGAAAAATTCACATTATTTTCAGAGTTATCAACAATTGAAATAATTATCGGCGTTTTTTTCTTAAAATATCTCCCCTCTATTGTAGTAAAATATGGATAAATCCACTTCTAAGTTATAAGTTTAAAAAATTCTAGTTGAACCTCTGTACAGTGGTCTGACCTATATGCAGGCAAAATATTATAATAGAAGCATTTTTCATATAAGGAGAATGTTTCGAAAATGGGTCATTCTATGTTAATTTTTTGTCAAAATATTTTACTTAAATAATTCTTTATTGTAATAACGTTCTTAAACGTTTCTTTTTTTTTTCTAATCTAAGTGATACTAAATACCATAAACATTATCCATTTATACGCTTTTGATAAATCACGGTTCCGAACGTAGTCGGAAACCTTAAAGTACTCTTTTTTGACTGAGTTCCCTGCGTAACCACTTATGTTCCAAAATATTTTCTATATGAATAGGCCACAATTTTCCCCTGTGAACCACTTTGTTGTTTTTTATTGATTTGTTGTACAAATTATTATGGTTTACAAATGTAAGTGTGCAGAATGTAAAAAATGAAATGGGCATTTGTGATCTCTATTAAAAGAAGTTGAAATTGATTAAGCAAGGGGAGAACTTGCTGAAACAATGCATATAAATCATGATAACGAAAATAAACTTGAGAAAAACAGTTAACATGAAACGCTTGTGTTGAAAAGAAAATTTTCAAGTGCTACCTAAAGAACTCCATCACGAAAAATATAAAGCCACAAGTGTACCACAAGACACACTTCGTCCTGTCAAAAAGACAGAAGCTAGACAAATTTCATCATGCTGTTTGTTGATTATTGAAGCAAAATAAAACTACAAACATTTGAACCAAATAGGGCGATTTTGCCGGCAAATACATTCTTGTATTGTTAGTGAAAAGTATTTGTGATTTGTGGCCTTTTTTTAAATCACGCACATTTGAAACTTTTTGTTTCAGTTTGATTATTATTTTTTCTCAAATTATGAAAGAGAAATTGAAAAGTCCTTAAAAGTAGGTAAGTGTACTTTTAAATTAATACTTAAATTATTCACTGGAATTGCGATTTTAATCTTGTACAAAAAAAAGTTATAACAAAGGATTGGGGTGACTCAGTCACCCCACGTGACCATTAACTATAGTATCGAGTATCCGCCTGCTCCCGGAGTAAGCCCCTCTAATTCTAAGAGTACATGATTTTTTTTTGCAAACTGTGAAAAGCATCAAGGTCACCAGGTTTCTGCTAAGTATATTTTGAATTATATGATCTCTATAGAAATATATCTATAGGGATCCCCTTTTTTGAGCTCGATATTTTAAGTGCCAATGTTCATAAGGATTTTCAACAGTCTCCAAAGGATTTTCAACAACAAAAGCAACAAAGAGGGATATACTATGCAAAGATCTTCACAGATTGTATTTAAATTCTTGTATGAAGAAAAATGTATGTAATACATATTATTATAGATACGTAATAAATTCATATGATATAATTTAGAGAAATGAGATATATTATGCACTTAAATTACCAATAAAAAATTCTTGCATGGATAATAATGGATAAACTAAGCAAGAAGTTTGTGAAGTTGCCCCCCTCGGGTGTCCTTCTCCTTGATTATCAGCGTGAGCTGGAGGTGTAGGAATAACGAAAGAACTAGAAGTTGCCATGATCTTAATTTGACTTCATTAAGATCTTAAAACTTAAACATCTAACAGATCAGATAATAATAATATATGTGAGAGAATCTACGTTGTGTGTGGTTAAACACACAATATATATATATATATATATATATATATATATATATATATATATATATATATATATATATATTACCGAAACAACGTAACCCGGACCACTATCAATAAATAACTCACCTAAACTTAATTCCAATACTATCACAGATCCTAATATTAAATAGTCACTCCTACCTTAATTTTGATCGACCGATCCTATTTTAATGGAAGTTGCGTCTTTACTGGAGTGCAATGGTATGCACCTTGACCTAATGGCTCTTTGTCATGAATAAATTCTGTTAGCTGTCACTTAATCTTTCTCAAACCTCTTCACGCTTGAATCATTGATTATCATAACATTCCCCTAATTGCCACACCACTTACTCTAACTTCTGAAATTAAAAAGCCTCCTAATTTGCATCTTTCCTTCACGCTTCACTTCTTGGGTTTGGTTGGAAAAGAGTTGCCATTAATTCTGGCCCCAAAGAATCCAAAGGACATGTTACAGAAAAGACGCGTAAGCCCATCACAAGTTTAGGAACAATTACATAAAATGTCATTAAAATTATGTCAAATATTAGACAACACACGCGCAATGAACTAAAGCAAATACTTCACAAAAATGTTTAGAATTTTATGTTCGTTTTGGCACAGAGGACACTCATAATTGTATCTTGATTATCTGACTGATTCTTAAATTACTTTCAAAAGTCTAAAAGTTTTGTGTTCTTAACTAAAACTTTAAGAATTGTTTTACGAAGTTCCGAAAATTATCTTCTTAAAACAGAGAACAAAATTTCTTGATTAGTTTTGAACACCAACGAAGCTTCTTGTCAAAGTAAATTAAGACTTTTTGTTCACTTTTCAGAGTTTTCAAAAGATGTTAAGATCTAATTCAGTTAATTAGATGTGTGCTGCTAAACAAATGACACTGAGGATATTCAAGAAAATCTCATTTTCTCTATTCCTCTCTCAAAAGAAAAAAAAACTTATTAAATGAAGTTGCTGAAGAGCAACAAATAGAGATGTTTACTACTTTGTCTGATTATTTTACTTTTTTATTAAGGTTGTGATGTCTTAAATAGGGTTAATGGTGCCTTCAATAAAATACATTCAAAGAAAAGTGTCTGTTATTTTTCTGGAGTGTAATGTAAACAGTTTCCGACTTGAAGCGTTTAAATTGAAAAAGTTTAATTACAAACATAAACTTTTGCACAGTAAATTCATTTCCTCATTTTTCAAAATTAGATTAAGAAAGTTCTTTTTTTTTATGAGTGAATAAATTGATGTAGGAGACATGACTAAGATTCTTAACCCGCGGTCACTAGCGTGTGTTTTTGCTACCGTCGTTACTCGCGGGGTGTAGAGAACACCCCAAACTTTTAACACGTGTATATAATCACGAAAATAAAATTAAGTCATTTTGACACATGTTTATAAAGTACAAAATGTTTTTTGTATTATACAAATAAAATTATTACATTTATTTCATACAAATGAGACTAACATTAATTTAAACTCAACATACAAAATTTTCATTTTAAAACACATAATTTTATATTTTTCATAAACCAGTAAAACGTATATACCAGTAACAAATATACTTTATAATTAATGAGATAATGATAGTAGAAAGTAGAAAAATAAAGTTTTAATCATTTTCCAAACATTCAGAGCAGGCAGTATACATACGCTCAACTTCTCGTGGGAGTTATCAGCCCCCAGATAAACTTTTGAAGGTCATTGCATTCCAATCGTTCGAGAAAAAGGGATTGCATCAGGGCTGAAGGTTCAATGACCTAAAATGTGCATCTACAGAAAACATCGTGGTTCTGCGCATTCTTTTTAGAATCCTGGGAGGAATTTCTTGTTGCTGGGGTGTACAGAACACCCCGCGCGAGTGATCGCAGGTTAAAATAGCTTATAACAAATATTCTTTAAATAAATTAATAAAGTATGATAAAGTATCTTAATGTTATTAAATTAGTATTAAATCAAACTTATCTATATTTTTCATAATAATTCTTATTACCAGCAAAGGGCTGACACAAGGTGGGTTTGTAGTAACTGTTAAGCTAATATTTATTTGTACTATTATGAACATGAAAAAATTAGTTACGACTCTTGTCTCTAAATTAGATACCTCGATTAGATACATAGATTAGATAATGACTTAAGGTATCCGACTAAGTAGGGAACCATGATTTTAAAAAAGCGCATAAATGGATAATTTTCATGATATTTAGTGTCACTTAGATTAGACTACATGTATAAAATTGATTTAGGGACATTTTGACAATGAAAATTATTTAAATACAATATTTTGGCAAAAAATTAACTTAAAATAATCTTTTTTCCAAATGTACTCCTTTTGTTATAATAATATTTTGCTTGTATATAGCTCAGACCTATTTACAGAGGCTCAACTAAGATTTTTGAAAAATTCACATTATTTTCAGAGTTACAACGCATTGAAATAATTATCGGCGTTTCTTACTTAAAATTGCTCCCCTCTGTTATCATAAAATGTGGATAAACCCACTTCTAAGTTATATATTTCAAAAATTCTAGTTGAGCCTCTGTACAAAGGTTTGAACTATAGACCGGCAAAATATTATTATAATAGAAGCATTTTTCACAAAAAGAGAATATTTTATAAATGGGTCATTCTATGCTGATTTTTTGTCAAATTATTGTACTTAAATAATTTTTTATTGTAATAATATTCTTAAAACAATTTTATATACATTTTCTAATCTAAATGACACTAAATATCATAAATATTATCCATTTGTATGCTTTTGCAACTTTACGGTTCCGAACGTAGTCGGATACCTTAATTATTTTTAGTAATATAGAAGATTATGTTCCTGGTTATCTGAAATTATTTAAAACTAAGTACTATAAAAAGTCAGTAAACTTTTGGATGTTCTATTAAACGTTAAGAATAATTTGATAATTATTTACACACATATATAAAAACTGCTGCGCAATACCTACTGTTTCGCCATCACATGAAGTAGGCAAGAGACAAAGTGCAAGATATGTTGCTCATCACGTAAATGTGAGTCATCAGACCGTTTGTAAATTTTTAAGCGAAAATCACCTACACCTCCTCCATTTTCAGTGTGTACAAGCTTTGAATTCGGCACACTGTCTTCTCCGACTGCCAGTAGATAGTTCAGCAATGAGTGCTGCATCTGGACTTCATAGCTCATGTGCTGAACAGTAATGAACAGTTGTGAAACCGCCCCCCTAAGGTGACCGTTTCTTTGATTATCCGCGTGAGCTAGAGGTGTAGGGTTTACAAAAGGAATAGACATTTTTTAATTCTTAATATGACTTTATTAAGAATGAAACTTAAATGTCTAACAATTTAGATAATATTATTTAGGCGAGAATCTTTAATGAACAAACACACAGTAATAGTTAAACCGAATCGCGTAACTTAGACCACTATCAATACTTAATCCGCCTACTCTCGCTTCTAATAATATTACAAGTCCTAATATCAAATAATCAATCCTACCTTAACCCAATTTTAGTTTCAATCTTATGAAGAAACGTCTGGGCGCGCGTGCAATGGTATGCACCTTGACCTAATGGCTTACTCTTCAAGGTAACTTCACAATTGGCTGTCTATTCACGCTTGTATCACTTTCACACATAACATTCCCCAAATTACCATACGAATTACTGAAACATCTGTTATTTAAAAGCTCTCTTATTTGCATTTCCTCTTCACATTTCGCTTCTTGGGTTTTGGTTGGAAAAGAGTTGCTATTAATCCTGGCCCCCAAAGAACCTAGAGGTCATATTAAAGAAAAGACGAGTGAGTGGTTGTAAACATTGCACTTATCAACGCGCTTTCAATAAACACTTTGTAGTTCCTTTCGTCTCTTATTTTTTGTGTATCTGCCTTACCGCGTCACTTGCGGCCATACATTCCTATACAATAAATGATAGTTACAATATCCTGAACCTACCCTAAAAGATTGTACCATGAATTCGGGACCACCATGTATGTTGAGAAACAAATTGATTTAGTAAAATAAATCAAAGAACTTTTTAAAAGATCATGTAATAAGCCTTACACAGAATTTGTTAAGTTATTAATATCTCGTTTTACATTGTATTCAATACAAATCATGTTGCTCAGAATGATAAACAAAATCTCTTAATTGACAAAAAACTAATTACATTTTTTAGACTAATTAAATGAATATGTTTATTTTTAGGTCAACAACTATTTAATGATAAAAATGTTTATTTTGTACATTATATAATACAAGATAGAAAAAGGGTTAAAATAGAGTTAAAAAGAAAATTTTGATAAATTTCTTTAATTTTATTACACAGTCTTGTAATTCTCAATAACTTTGTGTGCCAGATAATTTTTACAAGAATATTTATGTTGCAAAATAATAGTTTATTCGCGCTAATCAATTAAAGAAACAAATTTTTTGTTAATCATTAAAAATTATGTAATTTTTCTTTTAATATGTACATCATATTATTTAGTCCATTACTTAGAATAATACATTTAACTCATTGACATTTTCACAGAATTCAAAATAATTTTTCAGAAAGTATTAAAATATACTTAATTTATTTGCTTACACATAGAAAAGAGGATTTGCAATAAATAGTTTTAAATTTTCTTGAAATCTGAACAGGATCCATCATTTCATGATAAATTTTCTATGAAAATAAAAAAAAATAATAACAATTATTAACAATTTATTTATTTTTCAAGAAATATCATTGTAGAATAATTAAATTCTTAAGATTACTTTTGGTATATGTTTATGTCAAATATTAAACCAATTGTTAATTTAATAATAATTTGTTTTGTTATTTATTTTTTATCTTATTTATATTATTTTGTTTGTTCTGCTTATTCTGTAAGCATAGTGTGATACTTGTGGTGCACAGAAATTATTATATATATATATATATATATAATTATTTCTGATTGAATATTGACTTAATATATATATATATATTAAGTCAATATGCTAAGAACGGAATTGATACATATTTTCCCTCTGATTTTGCTTTCATACTCTTATCATTAGATGACTGATAGAAAAAGAGAAAAAAAGTGATTTTATGGCATAAGTACGAAACATAGTTTTGTAACTGATAGCATACGTTAAAAGGAGATACATAGAGTTTGGATTTGAGTGTAGTTCGCTTAAATTCCAGATTCATTTAAGTTCTAAATTACCTCAATTTCCTTGTTTTGGATTAATTGAGTAATGCTTGTTATATTATTTACTTAGGTAAAATGAACTAGTACGTCTTTAGAAATACGATGTTTACTAAAAAAATCCTGGGCTTTTTTCTAGTAAATCAAATAAATAGCCAAACTTCTTGAGGTTGGAGGAAACTCATTTATAAAAACTTCTGCAAAAGCCTAAAAAAAGAAGTTAGAAAAAAAATGAAGCAGAAATAAATGCAAAGGATAGGCACGTTATGCAACATGTTACTAGTAGATTTATTCACAAAAAGAATACAAATATTTTTCTTTCCTTCTTTCTTTTTTTATTTAGTTCATTTTCCTTTTTCCCGTTGCATGTTCTTTTTTCCTAGAGATGTAGTCGAAGAGGGAGAAAACAATGACAAACCTCACCTTAATTAGATTTTTAGAAAAATACTGTGAGACAAAAAAAGAAAAGTTTTTGTATTTAAAGCTGTGAAGTCATTTACTTCTAAAAGTGGCAAGTTTATTTGTTTTCTTTTCTTCTTTTTCAATAAAAGTTTCTATAACTACAAAAATAAGAAATCTTTTTCCTGTTTTCCAACTTCCTTTTCTCTTTTTGATTGTCAGATAAAAACGGAAACTAAAAATTTTTCCATCCAGCTTGTTGCACATTCTAGAATATACGAAATACATTATTGATTTTTCAAACTTCAGAACGTTGTGTTGGAATGTTTAATATTCTGAAGTGTCGGTAAAATATTTATAAATATTTGATATTTTCTTACTTCAACGACATTAGTCAAGGAAAAAAGAATTAAAAACATGTTTTTTGTAAATATGAATAACTGAGCAATTATTGTTTTGTTGATTTAGAATATGTAGCGAAGCATCATGTGTAATTGTGTGTAAATACTCTGGAATGTTATTGACATTTTATGAAAATACAGTAGTTAGTTAGTATTAACTTAGTGAGAGTATTTGTGTTATCACTATTTTCTTGTTTTAGTGAGCATTTCAATAGCAGAAATGACAGAATTACTAAGACCCACCGTGTAGGGGTACGATGCACGTTAAATCTGTCGAAAGCTCAAAAGTCCCCCCGTTGGTGTGGTGTGGTGTGGTAGTTAGGGCAGGGAGGAGCAGCTCAGGTGTAGTTCCCCGTCACTTGACCATGGTTTAAAATTACGAGGTCCGTCGCCAAAAGCCCTCGTGTAGCTCAACTGTGCGACGTTAATATTCACTCACTCACTGGGTTATTATAGGAAGGGAATATATACCAGGAAATGATGATGGCCTGGCCCAACAATTGGAGCAAATTTGGCAAGAAATACCGCAGGAGACCATAAAGGTGCTTTATCTCTCTGGGCGACGTCGCGTGGCAGCTTGCATCCAGGCTAGATGTTGGTCAACACCTTATTGAGCTCGTAAATTTGTAACTATGTAACTCTGAAATAAATCATTCAATTTTTAAAAAATTTTAATCATTTTCTCTTCTGTACTGATCCGAAGTTCCTACAGATCATGGGATTACAACCAGAGTAAATGACTCAACTAAAATTAAAGTCTGATCGTATAGTGGTAACACTATGTTATTTAGAATAACGGCATACTGAAACTTACATTCTAAAACAAATTAAAAACGGTACTTATCTGAGTGAGGGGAGGGCGGAGTAGGAGACCTGGGAGGGTGGAGTGGTGCTGGGAAGTAATCTAAGGAAAGGAGAAAAAAAGCTCCGAGAAATAGCGTGCAAGTGCTTTTAAAGCTGGCCGCATTACATCCGAAAGAATACGCTGCGAATTTATTACTATCCCAATACACCACTCTTATTTGCCCAACGGCTACTCATAGTCCGCGTAAGAATGCAACCTTGTCAACCAGAGAGTGCAATGAACTGGGAACGCACCCACATTCTTTACTAATTTCTGTTTCCTGTAAACAGGGCAGATGCAAAATTAAAATTGTATCTCAGGGACCAGAGTGCGAAAGAAACCAGCAAATTCGCACATGCCCGTATCTCACACGAGCAACCTTGTATGTCACGTCATTTTATTTCTAATGCCCGTCTGAGATCCGTTCTCAATTTCTCATTCATTTTCTTACATTATATTCATTACTATAATTCATATTAAATTACTATCATATTAATTGATATACTAATAATTATATTAATTTTCAAACAAAAAAACCTCGACTGTTTTCTACCAGTTTTTCCGAAAAAAAATCGTACTTTAAGGGGGTTAAAATATATTTTTCCGATTAAATGATTTAAGATTGGTATTTTTAATGGAAATGCATAAATGTATACAATTATATACTTTGGAAAATTAATATATTAATTATTGATTAAGTGGTGCAAGTTTGAAAGTTCAAAATAAAGGACGTTATAATGAGCATAAAAATTGATCGTAAAATAAATCTAAAAAAGAAATTAATGATTTCACAAAAAAAAAATAGATATTTCTATGAAATTAAACCAGAAAAAATTTCTTAACACTCATTTTTAATTGCGAATATATAATAATTTTTTGTTATTACATGACATTTTTTAATTTCATAAATGTTTCAAGGTTTTTCAAGTGGGATAATGTAATACTTTTTTATTCCTTTCGTTATTATGTAGTTCACGAGATCTGAAGTATAAAGACACTAGAAGTAATTGAATTGAATTTTTTCTACTAAATTTTTTTATTATAAATAATTTATTAGTTCAGAGAAGATGCTTTGAATACCTTTCACACACCAAATAAAAATTTTATAGCATATAAATTTAGCATTAGTTAAAAATATAGAACTCTGTTTTAAATAGCTTACACTATAAATTAAATTGCAATTTTATTCTTACATTTCAGTGAATTTGATTTACAGGGGTGATCAAAAAAGATGTATACACACACTCTTTAAAACTGGGTAATATGTTAATGCCATAAGTTTGAGATCACATTAGCTGTAGGGCAGGGATAGCAAACCATTGGAACGCGACACAATATTTTGGGCACGTCAAAGATCAAACGGTTTGCATTTTAGTTTGGAAACTATATTATTACAAGGAACCCCGAACTTGAAAAACTATTTCAAAGATTAAACTGTGCATGAGAAACCAGACAAAGTAGTAGTTATTGAAGAATTTATTTCTCTAACTGATTCTTCAATCAAGGAATTTTCAGCGAGTTTTTCTAAGTTCAAAGAATTATCAGAAACGCTCAAATTTATTATGCACCCTGATGAAACATCACTTGATAAACTGAACTTCCCCCAATTTGATTGATTGGAAATTGAAGAATTTTTGAATGCATTTTAGTGATTTGTAGTCTAGTTCAATATGGATTCAAAAACGTATTGAAACAAAGAAAAGTGGAATTGCTGGAAACAAAAATATTAACAAGTAACATAAGTAAAACTGCCAATAACGAAATTTTGGAAACATTAAACTCGATTGCAGTTACATTTAACTGTTTGAAGAAGAAGGCTCATGCTATTTTAGCCATATTTTTATCGACCTATGCCTACGAGTCATTATTTTCAGAGATGAATAACATTAAAGACTCGTTTAGAAACCATTTGGCAGATGACTCAGCATGCATTCTGCTAAAAGTAACTTCTTACAATCCTAATATAAGTTATTTGCTATCTATATATATAATCTGCAATAACAGAAGTCACACTAATGCTACTTAAATTTAATTACGCGTATAACTCAAACATTTACTATTATACTGTGCAAAATGTATTTTTTTTGTAGTAAATAAAGAGTTTTGTGTTGTTAGTATTTTGCTTTATTATTTTCTTAATAATCACAAGTCAAAGTTATTTGACGGCACGTCTAAATCTTTTTAAGCATTTCTTTAGTAAAAAATGTTACGTTGATCCATAAAGGTTTGCCACCCCTGCTATAGGATTAAGTTCGTAAAAGCATTTGGCATGAGTGTTTCGACGTGTTCACCAATAGTTTAGCTACACATGGCGCTGGCGTTTTAGTAGGAAATTGAGATCATAGTGCAAGTACATCTGACTTTCGAGCAGAGCAAAAACCTTTTGAAATGGTATTGGAAGTTCGAGAATGTAAAGTGCTTTGACATTGGAGGCAAAAATATGGAACGGAACCAACATGATTAACCATTACTCGCCTTCGCTATAAGTTTGAAATTGATGGATATGTATAAGGGTCGATAAGGTTGACCACGCACATCAACAAGTGAAGCGCCTTCTTTTGCAATGTTAGATTCATTCACACGGTTACCTTAAAAATCGACATCACAATGTTCACATGAAACAGGCGCGAGGTAGAGCTTGCGTAGGTTGGATTTTGCACAGAGCAAATGGGAAGTTTTGCACAGAGCAAGATGACACTCCACCACACAATCATACAAATGAGAGGGTCTATCTTAATAGCATTGGGTTATTGAATTGGACAAAGGGGTCCAATTGAATACCCTAAAAGTTTACCTGATTTAACCCGACTTTGCTTTTACTTATGGGGTTACCTCAAGAGCATGGTGTACAGCAAGAAATCGGGCACACTAGAGGAACTACGTTATGAAATTAAAAAGACTAGTCATGCAATTACTGTATAGCAACTTTGAGAGAAGTCACAAACAATGAGCAGCATCGAGCTCAAAAACGTTTTGAGGAGGATGGATCTAAGCTTCAGCACTTATTGTAACTTTGTCATTTTTATTTACTGTAATACTTATAATGATGTAAATTTTTCTTCATCAATGTGTGAAAACATTTTTTTTCTTATCCTTGTGTTTATTAACGTCGCACTCAAAATTAAGACAAATTTTATTGGTGATGTACCTCATAATTTTGAACAAGGACGATACCTGAGCTGGCATCATGCTCTTCATAATTTCATACCACGTGAACGTGAGTACTTGCAGGTTCCACTACAGATTCAACATGCATCAACCCTTCTACTTGCTTGATTTTCAGTGGCGTCAAGAATTGAATTAGTGACTCAACGGCAGAAAGTTTGCTACATTGACCACTCTGCTACTATGACCCCTGTATTTTAGAAAAAAGTTGTTACGGTGTATAATTGACAAAAAGATTTCATCTTGAAGGCCAAGTAGACGTAGCAATATTTTGTACAACATAACAAAATTTATTAACTCTGAAAATCTCCTGAAAATATATTATTTCGTAATCATCTTTAAAATTCATGTAGTTTTGAACATTTGAAAAGTAACTTTCACATAAGCTCAAAAAAATTTCTTGTCAAACTTTTAACTGGTTTGTCCTTACACCGTACGGGCTACCGAATGCTGGCCACAACCGGTTCGCCCGCACGCTGTACGACCACTCATAATTTCTTCTTTCTATTTTCTTGTGTTTGCAAATATTTTTTTAAAATTTTTATATAGTCAGATTATTCGTGCTAGTGCTTTTAAGAGATGCAATTTGCCCATGGCACAGAAAAACTTCTCATCCGGGACTTTTTTTGTTGTGATGAAGGCGAGGGGATTCTTTTATTGAAGACAGGAATTAAGATTCTTGAAAATATTCGATAAAGAACAGGGTTTGGTAAAGCAATGTGCATTTTTTTACTTAAGAAGTAATGGAAATAGAAATATATTTAATCCAAAAATGCCAAATATGATTTATATGATGTCAAGGCCAATATATATATATGACTGTATGACTTTGTATTACACCACACAAGCTTCAAATTGTGTGTGCATTTATCCATTTAAGACCCGAATTATTTTTATCTTTACCTATTCAATTCTTCTTATTATTAATACTATATGGACCCCAATGATACTGGGAAAAATAATAAAAAAATTCCCGCTTCTCCCCTGGAACGCAGACGGTACCCGCATGATCGTGCAGGTTGGGGGGTATCCATGAAACAGGTCACCTATTAAGTTTTACGAGTTATATATTTTTAGCTCTAAGTTGATAGAAGAAACAATCTTAATTCAACTAAAATTGTTACAAATATAAGATTGTTACAAATATAAGGGTATTATTGATCTATAATGAACTCTTTTTTTAATTCATTGTATAATTACTGGAAAAATATTTTGTTTTGTTTTTGACAAGTATAAATAACCATTGCACTTTTCACAACATGTTTTCGAACTGCTTACGTAGTTTTAAATCTGCACTTGCGAGGCTTTGAAATGTCATTTACACTTCGAAAATGGCTATACATGTCCCGCCTTGTATCCTGTAACGGTCAGTATAAAAGCCATGATATATAGAAGGCGGATTATAACGCTTCGATCTTTTTTTGAGTGGAATTACAACACTGTTATCTTCATCATCAGATAAAATACTTTTGTTAGAAGGTGTAGAGGCTTATAACGCGCTTCAACATCTCTAAATTAAATTTTAAGCTATCCATTTTGATTTTTACTGACATTTTATTTGATATTGCATCTTGTTTGTACAGAAAGCAAGCATTTTTAATAGCTAAATCAATACAATGAATGTGTTCAAGAGACTTTTATGGTAAAGAATGATTCAAAATTGTCTTTCCATTTCAAATATTCCCCTATTTTTCTTAATCGCTCTCATCTAAACTTGATTCTCCTTTCAGTATACGCCATTCATATGTTTTGTTCGCAGCCTTGTCTTCATCCGAGAGATCACTAAGTTCTGTGATCTAAGTTCAATCTGATTTATTTATCCATTGCAAAATTTCTTCTGTGAGAATTCTTCTCCTTTTAGACACCTGAAAAAATTTTTGATTAAAGGTTAGCACAGTATTCCATGAAAAATAGTAAATTGTATCAGAAAATTTTATTATTTAAAAAAAAAATAAAATAAAGTATATTTAAACCACACCATATTAACTCCCACCGTAAAATTTAGATTTTTTTAGGTGGGGAGGAGGAGAGATATGGATGCAGATATTTGTAGAAAGGATAAAAATTCCCTAATCCTCAACAAATGTATGAAAAAGAAAATTAATGTCAAAAGAGAGAGATAGAGAGAAAAGGGAATCATCCATGGTGACCCCCAAGAAAATTTGATATTAATTATATAACTATACACACACACACAAACACACACACATCTCGTTTTTATGCAGGCTTTCATCAAAATTATTGAAACAGAAAAGAAAATTTGCATGGTAAGTACTTACCTTTACATCTGCAGTGACTCAAGTAACGCCGAACCCGCACGATCGTGCGGGTAACGAAATCCCGAGTCCTACAAGCAACATTAAGAGATTATAATTAAGATTTTTTACTATTTTACAATTATTTAAACATTAATACAAAAATTTGTATCCAAGTAATTAGAAATATATTGATAATTACCTTTTTACAACGGATAAAAAGAAGATGTGTTTTCGTTGTATTTGAAAACAAAACTAGATTTACCAGCTGAAAGTGAAAAATGGATTACAACCATCGTCTGTTGATAAAAAGTAACACTTTACACTATCTGCACACTGGCTCAATCGTTAGACTCACGATTCCCTTACATACGACTATTCCAGAAGCAAAAAGGTATAAGAATATCTAACCCGCACGATCGTACGGTTTGGGTCTTAAAGGGATATATATCACACAAAATCCTCAAGTTTGAAAAAGTGCGAACATGCTTATTTTTTTGTAACTATGAGGGAATGATATATAAAATTTTCTTCATAGCATGCAGGGTGTACTTCAAAAAAGCAAACATTTAAGGGGGTTTACCTTCCACAATTATAAAATAAAAAGTAGTGTGAAAGCTTAAAAATTGAGAATTAAAATAAAACTCTTTTATTTTTGCTTTCTGTTAAGTATTATGCTTGGTTATATGCAATAAAAAATGCGCCTTTCTTTAGAACATTTTGGGCCAAGAATTAATCACATAAAAGGTTAAATTTGGAAAAAATATTTTTGAAAAAAAAAATGTTAACTCCTTTATTATGCAAGTTTGCTTATAGGTGGGAGCTTTACTGGTGTTTTTTTGGAACACAATTTACCATAAATTTAACGCCTAATTATGTTGCAGATTTTCAATAATCTTCATTAATAAATATAACTTTCTTGTTATTATCAGAGATATATGCCTTTGGAAACATTTCAATTCCCTCCGCTTTTTCTGTAAGCCTCACAGCTCCTCTAGAACTGTATCTAAAGAAGTTGTAGTAATATTTCTCTATCTTGTGAAATAATTCATTTATGTTCCTAAGAAGATATTTAAAAATTGTATTTTCTCAATCAATGTCTTTTGTTAAAACCTTGTATGTGTGTATATCCATACAACCATAAAATTATACTTTAGAGATAGTTTGTATATATAAGTAGCAGTGTATTTCTTGCTTTTAATTTTTCTGCCTTCAAGAAAACATGAAAAAGAATCACTGGATGATTTACATGATTTATTATAAATTAGATTATTTTCAGCAGCTTATAACTCAGAGTAATTTTGAAAAAAAGAATATTGTGAAATCTAAATATTGTTTTAATATTTTTTTAAAGTATTAAAATTTTTTAGGTAAAGAACTTGTTTAGGAAAAGTTTGTGTGTGGATTGCTTATTTCTTTCATTTATGACCTATGTTTACAATGCCACTGTCATCAATAGCAATTGAAAAGTATTGGTGAAAAATTAATTTAATATAGAATTACAAGTATTGTGTTTAGGTAATTAATTCTACTGTCTGCTAAGAAATGTATGTCTGAGACAAAAGAAAAACACATTGCTTAAATCAACTTCTAAAACTTGTAACTTTAACCCTCCAAGCGGTCTGCACGTAAAAACCCGCCATTTCAGAGATGCTTTTTCTGCCTTCAAGCAAGATTCCCAAAAGCGGCCGAGCCACATTTTTAAAAATACGGCTCAACCGCTTTTGAGAACCCCACCTGAAAGCAAAAAAATATGTGCGGTGCATTTTTGTAGCATCTCGAGCATGGCAAGACTTTAAGTGCAGACCACTTAGAGGGTTAATACGATTCAACGGAGAAAAGAAAATGATAATGATATAGATTCTACTATTTTTCTTTTAAAAAATTGTGTTGAAGAAAATATAAGAATGATATAACGATACAGAATGTTGATAATTTGAGTTTAAACATTATAAAATATATAAATGTTATTAAGATTAATGATTATTGTGAATTTCCATTAGAAAGTTTCGCTTTAAATTCACTGGTTTATTGTCATATACCATTAACTTATATCATTTTTTACTGTGCTAGTCAAAATTTCTACAAATTAGTATTCATATATTTAGAATTTATGTAGATTAATTGAAAATTTATTCATCAGTAATCATAAGTGTACAGTAATGTATTCCATACAAAATTAATCGAATGTCCAATGATTTGTTTTATATGTCGCCTTTACTGAAATTAAATTTGTTCATATTTATTTGCATTTTAAACTGCACACAAGTTCTCCACTATTACTTATTATGACATTTTCAACAAATGTTTTAACGGGTTATAGTTAGTAAAATTTAAAATGATCATGACTGCATGGAATTCGTTCCGTACTCTTTTCATAACTCAACGGGTACTTGAGTTCAAGTACTGGAATGACAAACATTATTTTGTTGATAAATGATTCTAAGTTTCATATGTTCTCTCTCAAATTCCTGACAACAATAGAAAGCTTTACACATGGGTCTTTATAACTAGTTAGAATTATAGAATGGGTGCTTTGTTGTTCTGTGTTGTGGAATGTGACTATGACGGGAAGTCAATTTAGTTTCATGTTTGATAAAGGAGAGAATTTAAATTAAAACTAAATATTTGCAGGTTAGAAACAGTGGAGTTTGGGAAAATTTGTTAACTAGATTGTGATGAATATTTTGAGTACTATGTTCAGTGATATTCTTTGCAGCATCGTATCTATTAAGATTCCCTGGCATTGTTTTGAACTAGCGTGAATACGATGGTTGTTTTGCTAATTGGAACTTTAGAGTTAATAGTCAAAAGAATAGACTACAAGCAGAACAATGTGAATGAATTTACGTTATTACAGCGTTTCAAGCTAATTTGTGCAGGCCCTTCTGATGTTATATTTTGTGTTCTTATGATTCTATGTTATCTGAAGAATTTAAATCATTTGTAGGTCCTTCTATAAGCATTAAAATTTTTTGTGAAAATTTTTAGCTTTTATTAAAATGCCTCTTACATTACTTTTGTATTGTGTTCTACTTTTTGTATAACTTTTTAAATTTTACTATGCCAAATTGACCGGAAAAATCAACATTACATCAGTTTACGCTACATTTTGTACAAGTAGTTTAGATTATTCAATCTTTGGTTTTTTTATATAAAATAATAACACCTAAAATAAATATTTCGTGAAATGATTAAAAAAGTTTACTGCAATATTGACATTACTAACTGAATATTTAAAATGTGATTTTTTAAACAGTGTAATAAAAATTATGAAAATATTTATATATTTGGAACAACCCAATAAAAACATCTAGCAAATTTAATTATATCAGTATACATAGAATGATCAACAATATTTTAAATTCTTGTTTAATAATTAAAGAATATGTTAGAATATAGCAAAAGGAGACAGATCATAACACAATAGCAAGAATAAAAAAATAGCAAATTACTTGAGTTAAGAATAAGAGCGCAGCGTTAAACATAGTTTTTAAGGCTCTAAACTTCTTCTCTATTTGCTTTTTATTTCTCTGCCGAAATAAGAAGCGAAAATACAGTCTAAATGTTTTTGAAAAAATTAAAAATGAATCCACACTATGATCTTCATTCAAATCATGCTTCGAGCCCATGAATATAAATCTACCGATCAAGAAATTGCAGGGATTACAATCTTTCTTTCAAAAAAGTTTTACTTGTTGAATATTTTAAATGGTTTCCTCCTATGATATAAGGAGTTTTATGACTAACAGCTTACTAATGTAATCATAAAGTTAAACTAAATCCACTGGTACATAACAGATTTACATTCTGTGTTGCAACATGTAGCATATGAAAAGTTTAGTCGGAAATTTTGACAATAAAACTAACTACCTTATACGAATTAATATGCGATTTTATCTGAAAGCGAAGAACACATTCTTCTTTTTGATGTACGTTGCTCCTTACGTCCCTAAAATAGCCACATTCAAATTTCTAGAAAAAAAAAGGTACATTATTCAAATTTATTACTAGTAGGATTCGTAGTTTTGAAGTTGTTGATAGTTTCACTTATTTAGGTTTGGAATTTATAACAATGAGAGTAAAAACGGTTGTACTACTGAAATCCAAAACAGAATTACTATGGCTGATAGATGTCTTAATGGGATAAGAAAATATATGAAATTTAATTTAATCAAAAGAAAAACAAAGGTTCCATTGTATAAAAGCCTTTTAAGATGTATTAACTTACACATGTCTCGAACAGATGAGAATACGAAAAGCATCTACGAAAGGAAGATTTTAAGAGATTTCTGGAGGAATTCAGGAGAATAGAGCGTGGCAAAGATGATCAAATTTAGAGCTCTATTACTCATATAAAGAATCTGATATCGTTAACTTCGTCAAAATACAACGAATCAAATGGGCAGGTCACGTTGTCAGAACGGGACCGCACCACTAAAATAGTCTTCAATGCCCAAACCAATTGGAACACGCAGAAAGGGCAGGTCAAATCTAAGATGGATTGATGGCCTAGAAAAATATCTCTTAGTTTTGAAAACGAAAATTGGAGAACTCTAGCAGGAAGAAAGCTGGCCTGGAAAAGGTTTCTTGAAAAGGCCAACGCCCACCCTGGGCTGTCGAGCCATTGGGGAAGGAAGGTCTCGTTAATTTATATTTTAAATAAGGATACCTAATTTTTTTTATCAATAAATAATTACCAATTTACATATATCCTGTTCTTTCAATCCCACATTCATACGCTTTTCAAATTCAAGGTATCCACTAACAAGCCTGATGATGGAATCTGTAGTAAAATTAGTCATCGTATAAATTTGGTGAATATAATATAATCTGTGTGTGTACACTGATTTATATATCTTGGTTTTTTAACCACTTAAAAACAGTTGCTAGTAAACATTGCTATGTTAAAGGATTAATCTATGACTTAAAATTGTATTGCATGTAAACATGGAAATGTAATCAGACAGACTGTACCCTGAAAAGTAAGATGTTTATAATTGGGATTGGAGATAATGAGATTTACATTTTTTTCCGACTAGGTGGTGTAGTTGGTTTTTCGCTGGTTTTCTGCATTTAAGGTTGCGGGTTCGATTTTAGCCTATGTCGGTGGATTTTCATGATACTGAAAATCAACAGCGTCAATGTTGTATGACTATGCAGCATGTCAATGATCTCTTGAGTGCCTGTTTGGCTTGGCTGTTCAAGTCAAAATTAAATTCCTAGACCAAGTTCGCATAACGTCAAAGCTCAGGTTCCTCCCTCTGGAGAGTAAACTGGGCGTCAAAATTACATGTGCCAATTCGTATCGCCTATATGGTGCCGCACTAAAAAAATGATATC
Source organism: Trichonephila inaurata madagascariensis (assembly GCA_019973955.1). NCBI lineage: Eukaryota > Metazoa > Arthropoda > Arachnida > Araneae > Nephilidae > Trichonephila > Trichonephila inaurata. Next base: position 108,172 of record BMAV01006771.1, read on the forward strand.
AGCTACTGGGGAATGTACTAGATCTGAAATGGTGAAAACACCAATCCGCACCCACTTTGAGAAAAAAATATATTAAAATCCTTGCTTGTGTAAATATGTACCTAAAATGCCTTTAGAATTTAAATTCAAAGAAATAAGAATGCAGCCGAAATTTTAATCGAAAATCTTGAAATAAATTATTAATATTGGAATACACTTCAATTGTGAAGAGATATTTAAATCAGTACATCTAATTCAAACCAAACAAAAATAATATCAAATTATAGAATTTAATTTACTTGAGTTCTGATAACATGTAAACATTTTACAATTACATTTCCTATGTAAAGTTATTGTATCGGCAATCTCAAATGAAAATATTTTTTCTCTGACTGATACTTACGCAAAACATTTATTAGGAAAACCGTTTTATTGGGGAAATAGACGTTACAAAAGTGGCAAAGAGCAATTTATTGGAAGCTAAATAAAGAGTTCTTTGGTGGTTAGAAAACCTTTGCAGTGCAAACAATAATTATGTAATTGCCAAATAATTTATGTCGTTTTAAAAGTGCTTCAATTTTCCTAAATAAAATTTCTGCGTTATACAATTATTAAATATTGTTTATGGAACTAATATTTTAAGGACAAAGTAGATGTTTAATGAACTCCACACATGCATGTGTACATAAGATTAAATTTTAATATGTTTCGTTTTTAAAAAAGGTAATTAGAAATAATAAATAGCATATATGAATACTTTCTGCAGACTAAAAAACATCAATTAAAACAGCCCTTTTTATCTTAAATACATATTTAATAATAATAAATAAATTTCATTTTATTATTTTTACGATTATTATTATTAAGCTAAAAATTCGAATCAGAAAGAATACATAGTATTTCAAAGCACTTATATAAACACACGGATTCCCCACAGTATACGAACTTAGTTATGAAATATATAATGAATTTTACTTTTATGCATAATTACATTGCCTTATACAACTTCAATGGTAATTAAGAAATGATTTCTCTAAGGTAGCTAAATATTGTAAGTAAATTTACTAAAACGTACATTGTTAAAACTTTCATACATTTGAGAATAATTTTATGGAAATTCACAGCCCGGATGGAATTAATTTGGCATTCTAATTCCATAAACATTACATCTGGGAAAAATCCATAATTAGTCCGATTTTATTTATTTTAAATTTATAATGTCTTTAGTTTAACTTTATAATTTTGCATTCATAAAGATAATTACTAACGCAGTTAGGCATTTGCAATAATAAAAAGTTATAACTTAATGATATTAAGCAATTAGCAATCATTTCGAATAACAATCATTGACTGCTTAATATAAGGCAATTGCTACATTTGAATGAATATATTAGTTCAGGCTATGGTTATGAGCTTGTGGCAGGTGTCGTCAAGTCATGTGTTCAAGTCCTGGTGCCACCTAAGCCCCGCAGTATTGAGGGACTGAAGCTTGTTGAACCTAGGATCAAGGTTTAAAATCCTCGAGATGATGTCGTACAGAAATTTGAATGATGAGGCCACAGCTCAAGCGTCGTCCACGTAACTTAACCCTGATTTGAAATTACGAGGAGCGTCGTCAATACCCCTCCAGTTGTTTTGAAGTGCATTGTTCGTAAAGTATCAAATCAAACTATTTTAATTAGTATAGAAATTTCGAAGAACATAAGCATTTATATCACTTTCTGAGCTGATATCCTCTTTCATTAAGAATTGGAAATATTATTTCTTTAAATGGAATAAAAAAATTTATAAGAATATATATATATATATATATATATATATAGTCTTATTCTCTACAAGCAAGAGATAACATCCAACAATTTCATTCAAAAAACACATAGACAGTAGGAAAATCACACAATGAAGGACACATGGGCAACCGAGATATGCTGCAGTATTATAAACATTGTTGACTTAGGACACAGCTAGTATATAAAATAATTTATATAAGTGGGGTTGAACATGTTTTTTGGCCAGTCAACCTTCCCTCTTTATGTAAATAATACTGATGAAAAACCTATTGAAAGTAATGGATAGGGATATCTAAGCCCATTACAAGATAGAGGTAACTTACCTAAAAATTGCACTTAAAAATGTAGAGCCCGCGCTAAATCTGAGTGCAATAAATAAGTTATTGCCATATTTAGGACCCTAATGCAGATTTAAATCATGTGAATGGCTGAAATGTAGCACTTAACAAAAGTATAAAAAGATTAGAAATAAGAATTAATAAGAGAGTTACAAATTACCATAACTTTAGTGACACTAGAGTATATATGAATAAAATAATAATAAGTAATTTTATCTCAGATTAGAATATGGAGGTAACTGTAACTATGAAATATGTAAGTTTATAGTAATAAACTATTATCAATCTCAGAATTTTTAATCTTTACTATTTCGAATAGCTTTTTCCATATAATTATTAATAAATTTAATTGGGTATTTCTGATTTAAGCAATATTTAGTAAAATGTTTATAGTTATTTATTTTTTCTGATTTTTTTGACACCAGAAATTTACTGCGTTGTATATAATGAATAACAATATTTCTGAATATAGAAGCATGTATATTACTCTCCCAATGAGGAACTTTTATAATATTGAAATTAAATTCTTCTCTTTTATCATAAACATTAGAAACTATTACATTATCTTTTAATTTGATATGTATGCCAAGAATATATATATATATATATGAAGCTTTAACCTCTATTAATTATTCTAAATAATTCCAGCGAATCTGGTTTAAAATACATAAAATCTGAATTCATCTTCTTCTCAATAAAGTTTCAGAAATTAGTGGGTTGAAAGATTCGTTTTTGTGCCATGGCCACATTTTCACCTCCAAACCTACTTCAGATGTAAGCAATGTACAGCTAATGAAACGTGTAAGGTGGCGCTAGTTGTCATAACCGTGTGTAAACCGTAGTTTTTCTAGTTGCAATGGACAAACCGTACAACTCGAAAGGGGGACTTCTAAAGGGGGATGTTTCACACAAAGGGTGAATGGGAAATTACACAGTGCGGGAACTTTTCGCGTGCTGCTATATTGAAATAATACCTGATTTAAGCAATGATATCACTGAAAATAAGCAGTTTGAAAACCTGCGGTGCTCTACACACCATTAATAGGTGTGATTGTCAGTAATCACAGTATGTGAAGATTAACCTGCACGACGCAGTTGAACAAATAACGGGAAAATAGAACAAAAGAATTTGTAAACGCACTGCGTAACAGAGAATATTAGGGGCCCTCATTAAAGTCAGGTTTTAGGCCCCAAGCCGAATTTTACAAATGATTACAAGACCATAACATCAGGATTTGGACCCTTCCCCTGCGATGTGGGGTTACGGGGATGTACGTTAGCCACTGTGTAAACGTATATCTACTATGATGGCAGCAAACAAACATTGGTTTATTTGGGCACTGAAGGTGGTGAATGGTCCCTGTACCCATGCTAATGAAGTTGCATCGCAAAAAACTGGCTTCAGTTCTTATAGCAATACTTTCAATAGACACTATTGATTGGTGAAGGCTTGCCTGATCAAAGAGTCAATTTTTCCACTCTAAAGAATGTATGAATTTTTCAACGAATTAAGCAAAACAAAAAATGTTCGAGAACAAGCATTTCTAAATCATTTCTGGAAGAACAGAATAGGGGGAGACATACTGTACTGCATATTAAGAAAATGTTTTCATAGTATTGCCTGTATTCTTTAACAGTTACGGAAGATTGGTTATGGCAAACTCACCAGATTGGGTTATTTGTCAATTGTTGCTTGCCATGTTTACAAATACCCATTCATTATGCTTCATCACAAGCATGGAATTTTTCAAAAAGTTAACATGACATTTTATGCTTTCTGAATTGGCAATGATTTGTTCAAAGAGACAGTGATGGTTTCCAGATACTTCTTTGTTTCCCAAATTCAACAGAATTGAACTCGATAAATAATCTTTACTGTCGCAAAATGGATACCAATTGTGTACATTTTAGCCACGGTAGCTAAGTGATCATGGTCACGAACTCACACAACTGGCGACATTTTTGTCAAATATGGTACACACACAAATCTAGGTGTCTATTATAAAGATCCACCTAGTAAAATGGCTGATGTGTACGTTAAATGCTAAAAGTCATTGCATGCGGATGCTTGGAGTGTGCATTAACTCAGATATCATTCCCATTACTTAACTTAGATTCAAACTTATGAAGCCCATTAATTTGAAGACGGATCTTACTGAACAATCTAAAAATAAATCTTTAATCGTTTTAATTAATTAAATTATTGATTGTATGGTTAATTTCAATATTATACCAAAAAGGATTTTTAATTTTCGGTTTCATTAAAATTAGAAAACTGGTTTAAATTCCTGTCAGTTCATTTTTCCTTTATTGAAAAAATAATGAAATTTATATACTTGCATAAATCACAGCGTTAGTAACAGAATTCTTCGCCCAAATCCATTCACTCGAAGAATTGAACTCGTTGTAAGAACTCATATTCTTAGCCCAATAAATTCATTGACAACAGTAGTCCATAATTTTTGGGAGTAAATTATCACTAATTCCTGAATGGTATTAAAATACTTCGGAATTTTTTTTAAATCTAATTTTAATGAGTAATTAAGGAAGATCAGCTTGAATAATAAAAAAATGCCCATCTGACGTGGCAATGCTTTATAAAAACCTGGCAATGTGCAATCAACTAAATTATTTAAATGTCATTTTATATACTTGACGAAGTTGTGGATGATCTTTCTGGCGCGAAATTGGTATTTCATTTTAAAACGCACGTATTACGTATAACGTACGTACCTCTTATTTTACATAGTTCAGTTATTTCAATAACTATTAACGCTTATAAAAATACTCAAATTTTTAATTATCGAAATATAATAGCAAAAAATATAGAGAATAATAACTTTCACAACTATTTCCAGACAATGAAAACTTATTTTTATAAATACATTGAAATTATTCTTTGAATATTAGGTAATCAAATTTTTAATTCAAGAAAGAATAATTGAGTAAAGAAAGAGGTTCCATTATTTCTTTTGAAATCATTATATGAGTTCTTCCTTTCATAAAGGAGCAGTAAGATTTTCACTTACTTTTAGAATTAAAATTTCTTCAATAATTATATTTCACCAGTTCTTTTTTTATTTTTTCTGAAAAAAAAGATGTAAATGCATTTAAACGTTGACAGCGTGATTGTATTTTCGGTGAACAAAATAGGTTTTTTAATACTTTTCATTGGAAAATGTCATGAATGCTTTCGTTAAAAATAAAAACAAGATACAAGCAATTCCAATCAACAGATATTTTTTAAAAATTATGGCTTTTCTTGGGCAATACTAGTTTTTTATTTTTAATTTATTTAAATTCACATTTCATTTTTTTTTTAAAAAAACCATTTCTTACCTAATATATTTTTTATACAAGCGTACGCATAATGAAGACGTTTATAATTAACCGGATCATCTCGAATAATATTACATATTTATTGATCCAACACCCGTGTTTGGTTTCGTGATCATTTGACGCCGAGTCTCCCAGTACCGAATGACGACGTCCTCAGTCGAGTATTCATCGAGTCCAGTGCATTGGAGCAGTTGATCGTCAACCATCCTGGAATAGCCACAAAGAGGGTAGGCCTCATCAGAAGCCAGGCTAAGCCAGTGGAGGTATACACCCAAAAAGTCATGGCTGTGGTAATCTGGCAACAACCTCGGCTCTCTCCAGATGACTTGGAATAGGACCCACAGTGGCCAAGGTTTCTCCTTATTTCCAAGGCTCTTGGATTTTTGGGTCATCTCAATACATTTGTCAATATATGTGGTTATAATGCTCTTTGCTCTTCTGAGGGTTGAAAAGATTTCCGATTGAGACGACTCGGTTCCTTGCTTAGCTTTTTGATCAGCTCTCTCATTGCCATCATGAGTTGAGACCCCCTGTAAGGCCACAGTCCAGTCATATGAAATGAGCTAGCTCCGCAATTTTAGTATTAATGAAATGTACCACATGTCACATTCATCAGATTACTTGCATTTTGATCGAGAGGCAAATAAGTTTCATGATCAAAACCATAACATTATACAACTTTGCATTATCCATAGTCATGATCTTTTTTTTGTTAATATACAGCTTTACAGGTGTTTGGAATTTGTAGAACTAATTGCATTATAAAGAGTTTTTCTTAACACTAAAAAGACTGAAACTTAGTATAAACCTATATTGCCCAAAAGCAGTCAAAATGACTGTATTGTGAAAGAATAACTAATGTGTAAAGAAATTTGTTTAAAATTAATTTTTAATATTTTTTTATATTATTTAATGTCATATAACAAGTTTTTAGTAAGTATTAACAATAAAAATTTTTTTGCTTCACTTGGAAAGAAATATATTTAAAAAAAAATTCTAAGAAATTTTGTTATTATATACATGATTGTTTTTCTAACTGAAATTAAAAAGCAGTCAAAATGACTTCGTTGGGCATTCTAGTGTTTAACAAGAAATGTAAATAACACACAAAAAAATATATGCTTCTAATTGAAGTTTTTTTAGGTTTCAAAAGTAATACTTCGAGAATGTTAAAAGTTACTCTTATATGAAATACACTGTATATATAGTTTCATTGCATATAACTTGAATGAGAAATACATTTCCAGTTTTTTTGAATTACAAATATTTAAACAAAAGTGAAACACGCTTCGTTTAAATAATTAATATCAACTACCTCATTCATCTCATAAACGCACATGTTATGCCTAATTAATCTTTACTCTTTAGTCAGCTCTCATTACATATCGAAAGCTCATTTTTCCTTCTTAGACCGCTTTATTGTTGCAGGTTTTTTTTGTAACATTTTGCATTGATTTAATCTATAATGAAAGCAAAAGCAACAAAATATGCCTAAAATATCGATAACCAATTAATCGATGTTTTTTGTAACTAAAATTATTCATTAAAACACAATGTTGAACATGGACCGTTAATACGTTCTAAAGATTTTCGATATGGCAAATGATGCAGAACTTTTACTAGAATCTATAAAATGCATATATGGGTGAGACCCCAATCCTGAGCTCAATTTACTCAAAGCAAATGTATTTGAAAAACTTTTATGAGATTGAAGACTAAAGTTCAGAGAGAAAATAAAGTATTACTGGGGGATTTCCCCAGTGGAACTAATGGAAGTTATGGAACAAATGCAAGAAATATGAATGCTTTCAAGTTTTCTGAAATTCCCTTTTATGGTAAATGATTTTTTACATTACATTATAACGCATGGGGAAGATGGTAAGTAATTGAAATTTCTAAATAAAAATACAAGTTTTGTTGTTTCATTTTAGCTTTTATAATGCCTATAAATTGGTAAAAATATTTGTTCAAAAATAGTTTTCTTTTGATTAGGATAGATTTAAAACAATATTTAAGAGAAAAATCGTTCTCTATTCATTTTGTTATTACTCTTAAATGGTAGCAATAAATTATTTTTCAATAAATTAATAATTATTTCTTTTAAAGCTATTCTATATTAAAAAAAGCTAGTTGCTTTATTTCTATTATTTTTATATTTTCATCTTTTTTCCCCTTCTGTTCTCTTTCACTTTTTAAATATATTTCTCTTAGATCTTTAAAGATCTGCAAGACTAAGTGTAATCTATGAAATGTATTAATATATTATTATTCTCTATTTACAAGCATAATCTAGAACAGGGGTCGGCAACCTATGGCAGGCGTGGTACATAAGGTCGTTTGCACTTTATGAAAACAATTTTGATAGTTAATTTTTATCTATAAATGCCGTGTTTTTGGTGGCGATTTGCTTCTATTTGATAGACATAATTCTTGAAAGTAGCTCTAGCTCGAATTTTCCATGCAAGTAAACTTTTTCTTAGTACTGTCCCGCCATTTTCACTCCCTTCTTGAATGGTTACTCAAAGTCCATCCAGCGTTCTTGGACACCATTTTTCTAAGACGCGTTTTATTAAACCGGGAACACATAAGTCCATTGAAAAAGCTTTAGGGAATTTTGTAAGTACATCAAATGGGATACACTTTATTTCATTTTCTGATTCTTTCTTTGCTAAATAAACAATAGTTTATTTAGACGTGTGACTAGAGACTTTGTCCGTATGAAATTCAACTTTATCAATGCCTTTTCCATATAAGACTGGGATTGCTTCAAGCAGTAGATAGTAGAGTGATAGTAGTGATAGTAGAGTAAATTAATTTCTGCTTTACTTGAAACTTGTTTCATTTTTAATTTGCCGTTGGAACAAAATCCTGAAACTATCATGAATACCATTGGGGAATTTTCATTACGCTGGCGAATCCATTTCGTACAACCATTCTCTTCAGATAAGCAATAGAAAATTGATTTTTTTTTATCTCAGTAACTTAAATATACCAATGCTTCATCGAGTGCATTTTCAGAAGTTAGGTATTTTTCTTATAATTTTCTACAATTTGTTTTTCTTTCAGCACTATGTTTTTGCAAATTAGATGAGCTTTTGGTTTAAACATCCCTTTTTAACTTTAAATATTTGTGAATGATTTTACTTAATATGCCGGCAGACATTCCTAGTTTCGACGAAGTGAATCTTCGAATAGACGGATTTTCTTTTAGGATTAGAGACAACTTTCTCTATAGTTATCGGTGTTCGAACACCCGTAAGATTAGGCTTTGTATTCATGTTTTCATTTTTAATCTCGGCTAGACTTTTTTTTTCCTTTCAAATTTAATACACTATAAATACCTTTTTTTGAAGTACAATAATTAAGACTTTTACACCGCTTCATAATTTGTTGGTACAAATATTTCTCCTCGGACAGTAAAATTACATAACCATCGAACCATCCACCAATATTAGGAGCTTTCAAATTTAATGCACAATAAATACCTTTTTTTTAAGTGCAATAATCAAGATTCTTACACCGCTTCATAATTTGTTGATGCAAATATTTCTCCTCGGAGAATGAAATTACGTAACCATCGAGCCATCCACCAATATTAGGAGTTACTTCCAAAGTAAATCTTTTATCTTATATTCTAATCGAAAGAAAATATGAACAGACTAGTATTCTGAAGTTTCCAAAGTTTTATCTCAAAATGTAAACTAGAAAATAAATTACGAAATCGTTTTCATGAAGCGTGAACGACCTTCTGTACAATTCTTAGTGGCACAATGTACTACTCTAGAAATTTGTTAATTTTTCAGTGGATGAAAGTTCATAAATTGTAATGGACCTTATTTGACAAACATCTTGAGAATTATGAACATTTACGTAATTACGGAAAAATTTGAAAAATACTCTAATGATCAATTTACAGCTATTTTGTAATATATTTAATGTTATTACTGGAGAGAATTAATTATTTGAAGAAAAAAAATTAGATGAACTCTGGTTTTTACCCGTTTTTGGTTCTACATATCAAAGTAAAAAAATCTTTCCTCATACAAAAAATATTTTGAATGTGTGTGCGCAAAAAAATTATTTAATAACTGAATGCTCAGAATCGTGTTAAAATTTAATTACAAATTATACCCCTGATATTTTTAAATGAAAGCAGAAAGGGGCAAGCAATAGGTTCGTATTAAAAAAAATTTATTGGACTTTTTATTTAACTGTAATGAAGAGAAATATATTTTATGTTGTCCATTTCGTATTTTAACAATTATGTTTCAAAACACTTAATAGATATACAATTTTAATTTTTTTATTTGTGTTGAAGAAATATTTATATTTCATACTGTTTATTTTTATGTTAAGAAATATCTTTAAACGATTCAAAATTAATATATAACAATACTGCAAATCTAAACTATTGCCCTCTATTATCTAATTATTCATATCTTACAGCATGGAATCGAACTGTTTCAAAAATGACCTATTGTGTGGCATGCTGAATCATATTATGGGATTATTTTGGCGAGCAACAGCTAACAGGGTGCCGACCCCTGATAAAGGATTTCAGTAAAATAATGTCTATGCCTTACTTATTAAGAGATAATAATTTTTTTTAGCATTTGAACGAAACAGGAAAAATATTTCGTTCTTCAAATTCGAAAGATATTCATTATTCCACTCTTGGAATAACACGTTTCCAAAATAAATAATTACTGTAAACATTTATCATTTACCACATGAGTTATGGATAAAATGTATCTTTTTTCTTTCATTTCAGTTTGCTGTGATTTATTTCAGTATAAAATTGTTTCTCAATAGTATATCTTGCAATTTGAAACACTTTGAATTTCTCCTTCATTTTGGAGCATGAATTAGATAATAATTACTAGCTATTTAGTTAAGAAAGTATGATAAAAATGTTTATACCAAATAATATATAAAAAAATATATATATAAACAAACCCCAACTGAATGGCGCAACAACCCATGAGGGTCAGGGCCTACTATGCCCATCCCAGTATACGTTACCATTTGGAGCTGAGGTGCATGAGCAGATGTCCCGATCAGGTGGTCAGTCTAAAGCGAGACCCCCAGTGTTTAAGTCCTCAAGCAAGCTTGGTGCTCATTTATCGACTCACTGCGGTAGGGATGAAAGGCTGAGTCAACCTTGCCCAGCCCAGGAATAGAACCCGGACTTGTGGTGTGGAAGCGCGATACGCTTCCACTCAACCACTGGATGAAATAAAGCATCTTACTTTATTCTCTCATGCAATTGAAGTTAAAGTATATTTTTTACTGAAATGTGATTCTTAAAAATTAAAAATAAAACTAAGTTTTGGTTTAAAAAAAATATTAATATTTAGTTTCACCCTTGTTTATTAATGAATATTCGCCTAAAAAAAGTGTTATGGATTTAAAAAAAAACAATAGTATACTTGCCCTGCCCGGGAATAGAACCCGGACCTGCGGTGCGGAAGCGTGATACGCTGCCACTCGACCACTAGGTTTTCCATAGAAAATATAATAAGTTGCATAAAAGTACAGATAAAAAATATAAATTATAAATGAAAGTATAATCAAGATATTTCTCTTTTAAAACTATTTATTAATAGATACGTTCCAACGTTATCAAAAACTTCATTACATCATTCATACTCGTCGTGTGTTGCAGACTTGAGTGTGAGGAATACAGACAAAAGTTTTTTAATTGAGTAATAATAAATTTATTAATGGACAAAGGTGAACAAATAAATATACGACGACAAATTGAAGTATATGCAGAAAGAAATATTTTAAGTGCTTATTTACTGTAATGAAAAGCCCGAGTTTTCCATACAGTAATATAAACAAGCTTTACAGCACAACAAAAACGGCTCTCTAGAGCAGTTCAAGTAGCAGGAACTTAAGTAGACAAAATATCTCTGTCTTTTTGCAGACAACACACAAACAGATTTTGTACTCACCTGACTGACTCGACTTGTCTCGAAGTCCCCTTATATAACCTGACGAAAATTTCCCAAAGGATCGATTCCAGAGACTTCTCGATGGTTTCTTGGCGGTATCATTTTCACCAAATCTGTCAACAAAAGTGTCGACGTTTGTCACACTTGTAAACATCTATCTGGTATCTCTGCTTACATCTCCTAAGATTGCTATAATCTTGTTCAAGTTTAAACTAGGATGCGAACCTTCCTGCAAAACTCAATTTTTCCCAAGGCGATATTGCGATGGACCTTTAAAATGTCAAAATTAATGCACTTGTATTTTTTTATAGTTTATCGGTAATTTTAAAAGAAACATTTCCACATGAAACGATTATGAATCGATAATATAATGTACTTCACAGATGCTTTGCTCTGAAAGAAAAGTCGACAGCCACAACCCTTAAATAAAAGGGTGGGGAATTAATGGGAAATTATTTGGTGTTTTTTTTTAAATACCCTTTCTAATACTAGAAAGGGTATTAAAAAAAAAAGAAGAAATAAATTAACATTACTTTCATAAGATATTAATTTAATGTTTATAACTTAATTTAAAAAAAAATTGTAGATGGCTCCGTATTAACAAAGTAATAATTTACGTACATTTCAAATTTTAATGCAAAAAAAATAAGAGTTTATAATCAAAAAATAACTTTTGATCAATAAAATGGAAATTAAATATATATATATATACGTATATATACATAATTATTTTCTTTATTGTTGTTAGATAATTAAAATTTTACGATGCGCTCTATATGAGTACAATTAATACATTAGAAACATTTATACAATGTTATCATTTATAATCAACACAATTTAACTGTAATTTTTTCTTTAAAGATTACTGATTCCAAGTAGCACTTCCTGGCACATATTGCTAATTTGAATATTATAAAAAAAACTAATTCTTAAGTTAATGTTTCATTTCTACAAAAAAACTGCAGTTGCATCCAAATAATATGGTAAATCTAAGGAAAACTTCAAAAAATTTTGAGAGGGTATTTTTACTTCTTATTTTATACAAAAGCAATTTCTTCCTTTTTGCACAGATATTTTTAAGTTGATTATTGTTTTTTGATGAATATATTTGTAAATTTAACTCAATCACTTTTCACACAATTGATTTACTTAAGCAGAAGTTTTCGACTTCTTTGATAAACAACTATTTAGATTTAGAAAAATGACCAGTTGCGATTGATAGCCTAAGTCTTAAAAGTCGTTTTTACCACCCAGTAGGATCAGTAAACATCCGTCAGTGTCTGTTATCTAAGCAGTATTACAAGTAAATGACGCAAGGGGGAAAAAGATGTCTAAAGATATCTCTTGAGGCTTTAAAAATATATAATGATAGAGCTGTTTCAAAAATATATCTTTTGAGTAGAGCAACTTTTCCCGATACCACAAGAAGAAGCTTTGCAAAAAGGAATAAAAAAAAGAAAAAGGTATTTGTAATGTATATAACGTTAAATATAAGTTTAAATTCATTTTTTATATTATATTAAGTCTTTGAACTAATTTGAACTAAATTGAACTTACAGATTACTTTTTATGGAATTCAAATTTCACATTTTTTTCTATGTATATTTTAATGAAACAAAGCTCATCTGGGTCATCGAAAAATTCATACTTCGTTACGTGATACAATATTTCATTTTGGTTTCAAAATTGTTAATGAGTTAACTTTAATAATAATTGAAATTTTAGCTTTTCGGATTTTCCAATAAATAAATAAATTCATACAAAATTAAATTAAAATTACATTCAAGTATAAATTTATTTTTAAATTTTTATCTCCTTTCCGTTGTACATTATTCCATTAAATTTAAAGCAATAATCTAGATATAAAAAAGTGATTAGAAGTTTCTTAACATTATAATTTCCCTCAAGAACTCAATAAAAAAGATAGAGGGAAACCTAAATATAGTGTATGAATAGAATCACACAAATTAAATATTTTACTGTACAGTTATTTTCTTTTGCATGCTTAAATAAAATAACCATTAATATTTTGAGAAACTGCCTTGACCTTCCTTTAAAATTTTGTATTTCAAAATATATATTAAATTTGCTATGAAAAATAAATCTTTAATCTTGTGTTTTCTTTTCTTAAATATTTAAGCCTTTCATCTTGACTTTATACACTAACTCTGGCGCATGTTTGAATTAACGGAATGAAAATATTATTGATATGAATCAAAAATATGCAAAAAGAACTTGAATAAATACTTCAATGATGCCTTACATAAAAATATTTTTCGATAAATATATTTAAAATTTTCTATTCTTGTACTCCTTTCATGAACTAATACTTTACCTTTTTATTTAAAGCAAAACTTGGAAATAAAGTACTAATATTTATTAAAATGTAGTAAATGACCTACGTTATAAAGAGTTTTTAACAAATTGCAAGAAACTCTCGGAGGAATGGTTTTTTTTTCAAAGCGCACAGAATTCTTCAGCCGAAAAGCAATGGTACTGAAACTACATCGCACATACCAAATTTGCCCTTGAATAGTTTTATAAGCAATTTAAACACTTCATAAAGAAAATCAGTGATGTATAACTGTTATCAAATTGAAAATTTTATGTTTTTGAATTTTCGCATAAATAAAACACATATTGTCAATTGAGCTTTTTTAGAAAGAAAGATAAGAGAATTTTAAGTAATATTTATTGTAGCTAAGATAGTAAGCATATAGTTACACAAAATTATTTTTATTCAATAATGTGTACATTTCCATTCTATTCTGTATGGAAAGAAAGAACATTTATTGTAAATTATTCACTTTCAAAATTTTGGAAATCCGTTATTTTTCTTTTTAGATTAAGGAAACATCAAAACGTTTTTAAGCCATAATACACGTGAATTATTTACCACATGCTATTGTATTCTCCCAGTGGTTAATATGCATACACAGTTATAAAAAATCTCTTCTAGAGATGAAATATATTGTTATGTTTGTACGCTAAACACAATTATTATCATTTTACCTTCATTATTTGTTTTTCTTGTTCAATTCCTACTATTAACTCACACTCTCTCTATATATTTATTTATTTGTTTATTTATTTATCTTGGTGGATTTTTCAATCGTTGATAAAATACATTTTAAAGCGCTCAACTGAGCTGAAATTTTGTACACATGATTTTTTTGGATGAAAATACAATAATTTAATTATAATTAATAAAAATTAATTGATTAAAACTAATTATTTAAAGAATTACAAAAGTAGCTGCGTTGGCGACTTAGCGACCATTTTGGCGACTTGTGTCAAAACTTGAAAAAGGTTTTTTTCTCACGTTTTAAAGCATTCAGTTAAACTGAAATGTTTATTTACGATTGTTTTGGATGACAATACGATGCTTTAGAGATAATTAATAAAAAATAATTACCACTTAATGTTGTGATTCTGGCATACGTATATACATATTTATATTATAATTGTAACTATTTAATAAAAAGTAGCTAAAATAAAAGTTTTCTTTGTTGATCTAAGTAGGAATTGACTTTTTTTTTTTATATTACTTGTTTTATATATATACTTATATCTCTCTTTCGTTAAAGTGTACCATCCTTAATGATTAAGAATGAATGAAAACATTTATATATCTTGCAATGTGGTGCGGTTCGAAAAATATACGAAAATCAAACACATATATAAAAGGAAGCATATCTGAAAAACACTGTGTGAAAATGGAAAAGCAATTCGTAGCAAGAGATATAGATATTTGATTTATATTGGTACGCTCAAAATCTGACTAGCTAACTCAAATATTGTGAACTCGTAATGATTGGCCATGACCTATGAGTGAGTGAGGGAATGAGTATTAACCCGGCATCACTCGAAGCGACTGAAAAAAACGACTGAAAATTCTCGCACAGGGTATCTATCACCCAAGAGTGTTACATTCTATTTTTACCATAAAATTTGTATACAAAGATGAAACAGGATGAAAAGTAGGAAATGCAATATGTTTATTACACTTTTCTCATTTAAATTTAATTTGTCTGTACTTTTTATTAATGCATTTAGTACTTTGTTTTTATACTCCTTTACTCTATGTCGCGAGTGAGTGCGATGTTTTTAACTGGATCTTAATTTTTGTTTTAATTTCGTAGAAGCATTGCTTGCTGGTTTTTACATTCTTACATTCTTCTGTAAATTGAGATCCAAAACATTTGAGGGATCAGTTGCGGGTTCGATGTTCAGTAGGGTGGTTTCTGAGTACTTAACAAAATAATTTGCGCATTTATTGTCGCAGCATTCAACAATTTAAAAAAATAATTGTCATATGCTAACTAACCATTACATTATCTAGCCTTGAATATGATGTGGTCATTTAATTAAGAATGAAATTGCACCCTCTGTTAAATTATCTGGATCACTTAAATAGCATATTTTTCATCATAACTACAATAATGCGCCATAGCATAAGAAATATATAAAAATCGTGCTCATGCATTCAGAACTGAAATGGCGATTCAAGCGCAAGGTATAACATACCCGAAAGAGGCGGTATCCAAAAATATATATCTAGAATTCACCTACAAGCTAAGGCACCTCAAAGGATATGACATAAAAGTCAGCTACACAAGAAACTATCCATTTTCCACAAAAAGTTTAGATGCAGCGTTGAAAAAAGTTAGACGGTGGGTATGACATACCCTGATTGAAAAATGCCGGATTAATGTCACCCTATGCGAGGGTTTTGGAGATGGACCTCGTAATTCTTATGACCAATGAGTAGACCAGAAAAACCAAGCATCAAAATAATCACAAATACAAATAAAATTCTGAACTATTTATCAAAGGTCTAGCTCATTGTATGAGTGGGAGATCAACAGGTATGCTCAATTCTAAATAACGAAATTTTTACGTGTCTGAAGTCGGAAAACGGGAAATGGGTTTTAGGTATTGTTTTCCATTATTGGACGAAAATTTCTCAGAATGATACTGTAATTGGATCCGATTCCGATCCAATTCTTATCTGTTTTCTTTACTATAATTCATTATCACAAACAGCAATCATATAGCGAAATAATTTGATCCAATAATTGTTGTAGTTCTGTTCACAAGTAGCTGTAAAACATTTTAAAAAAGAAAGAAAAATCCTTGCAAAACTAAGCTATCTGTGAAGTCTACCCTCTCTCTCGTTTTTTTTTTTTTTCAATCCAGCCGAATTGGTCTTTTGATGTAGAGCAGGGATGGCGAACCAGTGGTACGTGTGCCATCAATCGCACGCGGCACAATATTTTGGGCACGCCAGCGATAAAAATGGTGTACAAAATAACAATATTTACTATGAAGTTTTACGAACAAACGGGAGAAATTGGTCGCGGGACGACGGGGAACACACTCATTTGTTATTGTCTTGCCTTAGTTACATCGTGGACTACAGTTGCTTATGATGCAAAATTTGTCTACTCATAGTATAATCAATTTCATTGACACAACTGTATTTTAATCTTTATTTGTGTTATATCCGCGATTTTTAACTTATTTAAAATAACTAGTTTGGCAAAAGAACAAAAAATGCAAGATAGTAAGTGTAACAGAGGATTTTAGACCTAGTGAATCTAGAAATATAGCATTATTATTAAAGGCGAGAAAGCGGTGTGTGTTTTATGTTCTGGAACAATGGTATCCAGAACACCGTCTGTAAAATGGCATTTTGAAAAAAATCGCAAATCCTCTTGTAAAAAAAAGTGAACCACAGTAAAAATAGTTATTTGCTTAGAAACCGTTTGGTATTTGACTCCAATTCTACATGCATTCTACTAAAAGTAACATCTTACAATCCTAAAAGTTATTTGCCATCCAATCTGCAACAACAGAAGTCATACTAATGCTACTTTAATTTGAATTACACGTATAACTAAAACATTTATAACTATACAGAAAAAAATACATTTTTTCGTAGTAAATAGAGTTTTGTGTTGATACTATTTAGTTTTATTATTTTCCCAAAATTAGTAGATGGCACGTCTATACCTCATTAAACACTGCTTTAGAAAAAAATGGCCCTTTGATCCATAAAGATTCGCCACCCCTGACCTAGAGCAACACCACTCTCCAAATGAACTTCACTACAAAATAGAATATATATAGTCAGTGTGATAGAGAATAATTATTTTGTGGACAAAATGGTTACGATACTACTGCCCGAATTTCAGTCACTTTTCCTAGAATCATCGTCCGGTATTATAGTCGTTTAGTTACTGGAAGGTATTACAAGAGCAAAGTTTCTGAGGTTGTTTATCATTTAAAAGATAAGTATCCAGTAATTCTTATCACATAATTAGGTTTGCCATAAAATTATTAAAAGTTAATTTTTGTGAATATCTATTGACCATCATTACGTCTCCCCGACTTAATGGTGTTTCAATTACTACTGCGTTCGGATCCCCCTGGAGACCTTAATGATCAGTGAGATCTGCACCTCAGCTAACTCGAGGAGGAGGTACCATGACACCCTGAGTGAGTTTAAGAAGGAAGTCTCTCGAGAAATAGCCCGCTACAAGCTAAATCCACAAATTTCCAATCTTGTATCGACTTTATAAATGACTTGTATAAAAACACATGTATGTATTCTATAGATCCCAATAATTATTCAATGAACATTTTATACTGTTACATCAATGTCATATATTTCCAATACAATTCATACATGCATACTTATATCAAATGTTTTTTCTAGGTAAATGAATAGGTAACTTCGGAAGGAAGAATTCCATTTCCAAAATGTGGCTTGTTTTAAATCAGGCTGCTTTATTCTGGTTTGTGCAGTCCCTTATACTTCTAGAAGTTGCACCGTAAGTACATTCTCTTTTATATCAAATATTTCGGGTTTAATATAAATTTTTAAAAAGAAAGCGACCCGAATTACTTACAATGTTTCTTAAATAAACATCTCTCGTTGCACTGTTGTGTACAATATCTATTATTTAGTTATTATAATGCCATCAAGTTAATGTTTTTCCTACATACACATACACACACGCATATGTAATACTAACTCTGTATAAGAGGGGAAAAATTGTATGATAAAGATTAAATGTGGATATTTCTTAAGATTTGCTTACTTAAAAATGTCAAAGTTGCAGTATCTATAAACATAGCACAGACAGAGAATTACTTTGTGGAGTTAGACTCACTTTTATAGCTTGCCGTATTTACATTACTTACTATATTACAAAACAAAATCTTAAGGAACACATCGGATAGATTATTAATAAAATGTTTACGAATGAATAACAACTTTCAAAAATGCTTAAATCACTGATCAAATAAAAGAACCACAATTTTTTTATTACCGGATTCAGTAATCTAGATACAAGTTCAAAACTTGATAGAGAAATACCTAGTAGCATAATAGTTAGTATGGTAAATTACTGAAACAATGATAAAGTAATAAAGTAAAATAAAAAGTTCCAAAAACATATTTTAAAGGAAAGCAAGAATTATATTTATGGATAAACTTTAAGAGAATACTCACTTTTAAAATTTTTTTGACTTAATGTCATAGTTCTAGCATACTTTGATTTATTTCTGAAACAAATAACAATAGCAAGTTTACTGGTAAATGCGTAATTGAATTCGGCTTCATTTACCAAATGTATTTCCCAATCCAATCCGTGTATAAGCTGACAGCGTGTTTTTTCTTCAAAAATTTACCCGAAATTCAAAACCCGTATATAAGCCTAGTAGAAGAAAAAAGCTATATCGCCAGGAGGGTGAAAATGTTTCTAGTCTGGTAAAATGTGCGGAAAATTTGCCAATGAAATTGCTATAAAATAAAACGTCAGAAGTCAATGAAGAGAGTTTTATTTCTAGTAACCCCATCTGAAGCAAACATAATTTCCCCCCTGTAATTCGTTCCCTTGTACAATGTCTGTGCTGGTCATTCTTTCTGAAACATTTTTGGTTGTTGTTTGGAAAATGATGGGGAAGACTAATTTGTACACAGCACGCAAGCACTGACTTATATCTCATGAATTGGAGGAAAAACTCGCTGCATGATGATTATATGCATTCAGACATCCCAATGAGTGAATGTGTGTTTTACGAAACTATCTGGGAATTCGAATTCTGACATTGTTTTCAGCGAATAATTTATGTTACTTTATTTCTGTTAGAATTTAAGTTCCATTCAAAATGAGTGCGTCTAAGAGAATAGTTTTAAAAAAATATTATTTTTTTTTTAAACTATGTTATTTTCAAGATTCACGAATACGTATATCCGTATAAGCCAATCCTCACCCTTTGACTTTTTGAAAATTTCCAAAACTCCTTGGGCTTATACATAGAAATATATGGTAAACATTTCGAAAATTTAAAATGTTCTACAGCAGTTTCAGAATGTTTTCAGTTATAGATATAGCTGATATTCAATATGTGTAAAAGAAAGAAATACACATAGTATAAAGAAATAAAGTATAAATGCATAGTTTGAAAACAATAATTTCTCATATTTAGATGAAATTAATATGATTGAGTGTGAGAGAAAAGCACACACAGATTTCAGATTAATTTGAGTTAGTTATTTAATTAGTTGAATATATAATTAAAAGGAATTTTTAATCCATGTTTAATATTTATTATTTTTGAATATACAATTATTAAGTTTTAAAAATTTATTAAAATTGCAATAAATCAAACATAAAAAAGTAACTATTTTACTACAGCGTTTCTCAAACTGTGCGGCGCGCCCCCCTAGGGGGCTTGATAACTCTACGAGGGGCACGCAAGCATATTGAAAAGTCGAAAACAAAAGATTTTTAAAGAATTATTAATTTACTGAATGAGTGAGTTAATATTAACGTCGCACTGTTCAGCAACACTAGGGCTTTTGGCGACGGACCTCGTCATTTTGAACCATGGTCAAGTGACGAGGACGAC
The DNA here is from genome assembly GCA_019973955.1 of Trichonephila inaurata madagascariensis. Taxonomy (NCBI): domain Eukaryota; kingdom Metazoa; phylum Arthropoda; class Arachnida; order Araneae; family Nephilidae; genus Trichonephila; species Trichonephila inaurata. The sequence continues at coordinate 128,497 of BMAV01006771.1, forward strand.
ACCTGAGTTGGCAACCCCCTTTCCTAACTATCACACCGTACCAACGAGAGGACGTTTGAACTCTCGAGAGATTTAACGTGCATCGCTCCCCCTACATGGCGGGTCTTTAGTGGTACTGGGCTTGAACTCGCGAGTAACAAACCAGCCCCGATCCGATACCTTGACCACTAGGCTACCGCGACCATTTAATTTAATGATTGTAAATAAACTGAAACTTTCTGACATAATAAAAATAAAATACACATTTACACTCATATAATACACTTATAAATGTATCAGTACTGCATGATGTGTGTTATAATTAATTTATAAAACTAAGTTAAGTACAATTTTAATAATTATCATTGACCCCATGGGCTTGTCATTTATAAAACTATATACAAAAATTAACACTTATCCTAATAATTTCTGCTGTTTAGTATTAATCCCTTAACTGCTGATTAAAAGTAAAGCAATTCGCTCCCCAATGCCACCGTTTAACACTTAACGAGCGTATATGATGTATTGAATGGGGAGGGGAGGGAGTTATAAACAAGTAAATCCTTCTCAAATACTGTCAAGGTCTTTTTATTGCATTCCAAAACCTTCAGATTAATTTTATGAATAGTAGTGCAAAGACAAGATTGTACTTTGGAAATACGTACATATATATATATATATATATATATATATATATACGTCCGAGGCAATTAATGCTTTGGCTGAGTGAGACGTTTATATACACCCGTGGCACTTAAGAGTTTAAAGTCATGTTGTAGTTTAACGTCAAAGTATTGTATTATTGAATTCAATGCATTGTTATTATATGGAGGGGGGCTCGATGAAAATTATGACTGAATATTGGGTCACAAATATTGAAAGTTTGAGAAGCACTGCTTTACTAATATATTACCCTCACAAGAAAAAACGCAGAAACATACAGTAAGGTATATCATTACTTATCATTATTTCCTAAGTCAAGCAGAATCTGAATCATAAAAGCTTTGTTCTTTCCAAATACAGGATATTCAAACATGTTATAAAATACTATTTATTAGTTGAAGTTGAAAATTACTTCAATAAATATCAAGGTGTACCCTCATTATCTCAATAGATAAAATTTCTAATGAGTAAAAAGTCGTAAAATTTGGAGTATACTTTATTTGACGGATCATATTTCTTCATTTTGAGATGTGTCGTTTTTTATTGCCTTGTCTTTTTCCCCAAGACTTGAAACATTCTTTCGATACGTTTTTCCAAAACAATAAAATGAGATTGTTTCTAAAAACGAAAAAGAATTCATACAAAGTATTTTTTCTTACATTATTTCAGTGGATTTATTTACATTTAATTTGAATTCTGAAGAAATTAAAAGTAAACACTATTCTGGTGTAATATTTATGGAATACACAAATATGAAAATCTTTTAATTTATTAATAATCAATAAAGTGCCTTACTGTTTCTAGAAACTTGATTTGTCTGATATCAGAATGTTTGAATTAATAATTATCCTACTTATAAATAGAAAATAGGCCTTAAAAGTTCAAATTAATTAAATTTTGTTTCAAACAATAAACTGCTTTGGCAAATTAAACAAAAACCTTCTGTGAAACTATGTTCCAATTTGCATACATCATGCACGAAATGAAGATGAGTTGCTGAAACTTGATAAAGTATTAAAAGCCTCTGTTTTAAGGTATCCGACTACGTTCGGAACCGTGATTTTAAAAAAGCGCATAAATGGGTAATTTTCATGATATTTAGTGTCACTTAGATTAGAACACATGTATAAAATTATTTTAACGACACATTTTGACAAAAAAAATTATTTAAATACAATATTTCGGCAAAAAATTAACTTAGAATAATTTTTTTTTCCAAATGTTCTCCTTTTGTGAAAAATGCTTCTAATATAATATTTTGCCTGTATATAGCTCAGACCTCTGTACAGAGGCTTAACTAGAATTTTTGAAATATAAAACTTAGAAATGGGTTTATCCATATTTTACGACAACAGAGGGGAGCAATTTTAAGAAAAATAAGCCAATAATTATTTAAATTGGTGGTAACTCTGAAAATAATGTGAATTTCTCAAAAATCATAGTTGAACCTATGTAGAGAGGTCTGAGCTATATACAGGCAAAATATTATTATAATAGAAGCCTTTTTCACAAAAGGAGAACATTTTGAAAAAAGATTATTCTAAGTTAACTTTTGGTGAAAATATTGTATTTAAATAATTTTTTTGTCAAAATGTCCTTAAAACAATTTTATACATGTATTCTAATCTAAGTGACACTAAATATCATGACAATTATCCATTTATGCGCTTTTTTAAAATCACGGTTCCGAACGTAATCGCAGATACCTTAAAATTTTATATTTTTCTTATAAGTAAAATAAACTAAGCCCCCGTGAAATACTAAATCTAGGGGGTAGCCAGAAAATCATGCACTCTTCACCGAAAAATACTAATGCTGTGTAATGCACAGATCTCCTACACACGTTAAGTACAATTTTAAAAATGTTAACGCTTCAGAATGGGCAATATAATCATGCCGTTATTTCTACCAGGGAAACCATTTCAGAAATATTTTTCTTGTCTCAGAGAACATGTATGATATCAGAGATTGTCAGGATGCTGCCAACGGAGGCAACTCCATCATTCCATAGACAATTTTTGGTGAGGATGTTGATTGAACTAAGAAAGGAAGATTGCTTTACACCTCGGATCGCAGTTGACATTTACATAGATGCGCTTACGCTGCACTGACTGCGACAAAGAGGGTTGGAACAAAGAATTACGGCAACTTTGAGAGGCTGAAGTAACGTCAGCACGCGTGGATCCTTGTCTTCACCGACAAACGATGGAGAACATCCAAGTCACACTTGTTGCCATTTTGCTGTGCAGTAGAACCTGTTTTTGTGCGGTCCTTTTATAAGCGATTTTATTTTTCTGTGATTTGTTTTGTGCGGGTGGATCTTTTTTTTATGCGGTATATGAATTTCTACAGCTTTGGTGTCACTTTAATAATTTCGATCAATATGTTACCATTAAAGTGTATAATTCAGTTTTTTCATAGAATAACTAGGTAATTCATGAAATAACTAGACAAGTCAATTATAAAGTATATAATAGATGGAATATTTCTTACTTTACCTAATTATTTTAGGAAATAAAACTACTTATTCTATGAAATAACTAATGATGAACCGTTAGAGTGAAGCATAAACAATTTCAAAGCTATTTTATAATTATTTTTGATGTGTAACGTCAGGCCTGTGCCCCCCCCCCCTTTATAGTTTCCTTACTAATGATAACCTGCTTGGAGCAGGATTGGGCTTACACACTAAAATATCATTTCCTGATGTTAATCCTATGGTGCCCCTTTTTTGATAGTATGAAATTGATATTTGGGGGATCGACTAAATTAATGTTCAAATCCCGAAACCCTGGGATGAGACCCTTCAGGTGTATCCCCCCCCCTGTCCTGGGCAGCTTTTTTGCCCAACACTCGAGTCTCTCAGTCCATTCGGACCTGGCTCATTCGATCCCTCTTCATCCATTGTATACTTCCACCAATTTTCTTGCTCATAGGGTCTATCTATTTTATTTAGTCGTTTTAAACTATTTTAAGTTTTTGAAACTTAATTAAATTGTCAATATCTTGGCTTGTATTTGAGTCTCGGCTGTGATATTTGAACCACAAGTTACACTCGTCGAGGCTTATACATACAATCACTCTGCCATCGTTTAGTAGGCCTAGGGAGGGCTTTAGCACTTAAATATAATTTCCCTATGTTAATCCTATGGTGCCACTTTTTTGATGGTGTGGGGTTGATATTTGGGGGATCACAACTAAATTAATGTTTAGATCCCGAAAGACTGGTACGTGACCCCCACCCCCAAGTGTATTCCCACGTACAGGACTATTTCCTTTTAATCTTGAATCCTAGACCACCTTGGTCATCCGTACCTACCTGATTCCATAGATATTCCTACGCACATGTAATTTAATTGCAATAATCATATTTTTTCTCCTCCATTTTAATCTCCCTCTGCTTTGAAACTCAAACCACAGGTCGCATTTCACACTTCAAAGATCAAGTAAAGCGTAGAATTCAATAATATTATATACTACAATTGACTTGTCTAGTTATTTCATGAAATACCTAGTTATTCTATAAAATAATGGATTTCACTAAAGGTAACATATGCTCTTCAAGACGCTTTGCTCTCATTTTTTTAAGTAATCTCCTCACAATGCATGTTCAATTGTCTTTTCTCAACGCACTAGCAGCACGCGTTTGAGTGAGGATGAAACTATCGAAGACAGTGACATTATCAATAATTTGATAAATTATAAAGACGGAGAAGAATTACCATATTCTTTGAGAGTGGATAAAATATATGCTGGGATCTAGTTTCTAACAAATCGGAAAAACTTTTACTTAAAATAGATACCAATTCCGAAAGGAGATAAACATTCCAAAAAAAGAACTTTAGTCATGCATATCTGGTTATCGTGACGTTTACTAGCAACTGACCCACGAAAGTCATCACAAAAACTTATCACTTATTTTAAAATGCCAAAAAATAAATAAATTCAAATTGTAGCTTCAAGTGACAAAAGAGATTTTGAGCTAATTCCTCACAGAAAGAAACTCGCTTTAGATTACGACGAGTAGCAGTGAATTATGCATGTGCATTTTGAAAACTTCTTCATGTATACAATGAGAAATTAAATGTTTCTAAGTGTAATTTATATTCTTATTTTGTTAGAAGGCACTTTCTCATGAATTTCATAAATAAGTGACGTATTTTTTAAGTGCGATTTCTTTTTACGGTCCCTCTCCACCACATAAAAAAATTCTGTAATATGTCAACAAAGTTAAGTATTTACGTCAGTGCTTCTCAAACTTTCTATATTTGCGACACAATATTCAATCAGACTTTTCTTCCCCCCCCCCCCCCCCTTCTCTCCATACAATAACAATGCATTACATTCAACAACTCTATACTTTGACGCTAAACCTACAATACGACTTTGTTCTCTTAAGTGCCACCGGCGTATAAAAACGTTTCACTGAGCTAGAGCATTAATTGGCCAGAACGTATATATACGCCTTTGCGAAGTACGATCTTTTCTGTGAACTGTTATCCATAAAGTTATTCGAAGGCTTTGGAATATAATAAAATGACCTTGACAGTGTTTGGGAAGGATTTACTTATTTTCGATTATTTTCTTACTTATTCCTTTTTCACCCTCCCCCAATACACCACATACCGTCGCGTACATTGTTGTTGCGAATTGCATTGTTGAGCGAATCACGTAGTTTTTAATCGGCAATTAAGGGATTAATTATAAACTGTACAAAAAAATTATCAAGATTAGTGTTAATTTTTGCATATAGTTTTATATATGATAAGCCCATGGGGTCACTGGTAATTAGTAAACTTGTTCTTAACTTAGTATTGTAATAAATTAGTGATAAAATACATTGCGCAGTACTGATGTATTTACATGTGTATTATATCAGTGTAAAGGTATATTTTATGTATTGTAATGTCAGAACGTATATTTTGTTCGTTTAATTTCAGTGATTTAATAATTTTTTTAAAATAATCTTTTGTTTTCAATTTTTCAATAGGATCGCGCCCCCTTCGTAAGATTATCACGCCCCCCCCAGGGGGGCGTGCAACTCAGTTTGAGAAACACTGATTTACGTATAATTTTTGAATGTTTTTGTTGTGCGTTTTTTCTTATGTGGTCCCTATCTACCGCTCAAAAACAGGTTCTACTATATGTACAGGCCATCCTTCTGGTTTTCATGTCGAACAGAACCATTACCTGTTGATTTATTGCTAATGACATGCATTAATGGGGTCAGTTTATCCCTCACCAAAGCTAATCCCGTTTGCAATAATGGCGAGAAGAGTAATATGGATGACTTCTTGCTCAGGGTGGTATTCTGAACCAGTTGACGAGCAATTATCTCTAAACACTCCTTTAAGATATCCGATTACGTTTGGAATCGTGATTTTGCAAAAGCCTATAAATGGATAATATTTATGATATTTAGAGTCACTTAAATTAGAAAATATATATAAAATTGTTTTAAGAATATTATTACTATTAAAAATTATTTAAGTACAATATTTTGACAAAAAAATGAACATAGAATGACCCATTTTCAAAATATTCTCTTTTTGTGAAAACTGCTTCTATTATAATAATATTCTGCCTGTATATAGCTCAGACCTCTGTACAGAGGCTCAACAAGAATGTTTGGAATATATAACTTAGAAGTGAGTTTATCTATGTTTTACGACAACAGAGGGGAGAAATTTTAAGAAAAAAACGCCGATAATTATTTCAATGGGTTGCAACTCTGAAAATAATGTGAATTTTTCAAAAAAAAAAAAAAGTTCAGACTCTCTGCAGAAGTCTTTTCTTTATATAAGAGAGCACACACACACACACAAAATATTGTTATTTTAGAAGTATTTTTTATAAAAGGAGAACATTTTGAAAAAAGGTTATTCTAAGTTCATTTTTTGCAAAAATATTGTATTTAAATATTTTTTTGTCAAAATGTCCTTAAAACAATTTTATACATGTATTCTAATCTAAGTGACACTGAATATCATGAAAATTATCCATTTATGCACTTTTTTAAAATCTCGGTTCCGAACGTAGTCGGATACTTTAACAATGTTAAACATTCAGTTGGATTTTTTTTAACTTCACGAAGAATTTCAAATTTATGCGCCGATCAATTTTTAAGTTTATCATTACCGCGCCACTTCGACACAAAAATGTTTTACTCAAAAAATACTAATAATAATAAATAAATAAATAAATAATTTTAAAAAAATAAATAAAAACTGAACAAGACACAGGGGTGGAATAAAGTGACACCAGCAACAGAAGCATTAGGGTTAACTATATTCCAATTCCCACTCCTTCACACCTAGCCTAACGGCTAAGTTTAACTGTCACACCTTGTAATTTCTTATTTGTGACGTGTTTTTCTTAAAATTTGTAAATTGTAAAAAATAAATATATTGGCTTGTGTAAACATAATTATTACTGTTAAAGTTATTTTTGCTATGATAGGAATTCATACTTTTTTTATTTCCATTTGCTGTTTCAAGCAACACATGTATTTTATAACGAAAAACAACAACAAAATATAAACCATCTTCCAGAAATTGTTCCTTTTAATGAATAGAAGAATTCTACTTAAAAAATAATACCATAAAAATAATGTTCAGATACAGAAAGAAAATTTCTTACAGCTTTTAAATGGACAAATTATACATTTCATAATAACTAAGAGAAAAGTAATGAACATTATATTACAGATGTGCATTTAAAAATATTTCCAGCATCCTTTGAGTAACTTCTCAGAGCTCTCGTTTTTATTTCAAAACTTTTAATTACGTGTCAGCCCTGCATTAACTTTTCCCTAAAAATTCTCCCAAATATTTTTTTATCGATATGTACGTTTCACTTTTATTATAAAAGTATAGTTTATAATTTAAAGTCAACAGAAAAATTTGGAAAGGAAAAAAAAACACAGGAAATAACGTTGTCTGAGATATATTTCAGCTAGACTTTCTTCTACTCTTTGTAAGGTAATCAATAACTATATTTCTTTGGTATTCCCAGACGAGATAAGAAAGATAAACTTAACTAGATACATAATAGTGCGTATTACCGTTAGGAAATGAACTTGCATTCTCCAGATAATGAACATAATTTATCAACATAGGCAAAAATTTCTAAATTACGAATATTTACTGGTTTTTGTAATTGTATGTTACATTATTCGTGCATGAAATCAAATAACAATTCTTTTGTATATGTTCTTCGAATGCTTTACAACAAATATAATCTAATATAACTACTTAACCCGCTGTCACTCACACCTGTTTTTGTTACCGTCGTTACTCGCGGGGTGTAGAAAACACCCCAAACTTGTAAAACGTGTATTTAATTATGAGAATAAAATTAAGTCATTATGATACATATTTATAAAGTACAACATGTTTTTTGTAATATACATATAAAATTATTAAAATTATTGCATACAAATGAGTCTAACATTAATTTAAACTAAACATACAAAATTTTCATTTTAAAACACATAATTTTATATTTTTTCATAAACTAGTAAAACGTATATATACCAGTAATAAATATACTTTATATTTAATGAGATAATGATTGTAGAAAGTAGAAAAATAATATTTTAATCATTTTCCAAGCATTCAGACTTTATATATATGCTCAACTTCTCGCGGGAGTTCTCAGCCCCCCAGATAAACTTTTGAATGTCATTACATTCCAATCTTTCAAGAAAAAGGGATCACATCAGGCCTGGAGGTTCAATGACCTAAAATGGGCAGCTATAGAAAAAATCGTGGTTCTGCACATTATTTTTAGAATCTTGAGAGGATTTTCTTGTTGTTGGGGTGTACAGAACACCCCGCGCGAGTGATCGCGGGTTAAAAGGATGTTGGTATTCGCTATGGGCTCAATTCATGATGGGAACTTGATAAAAACTAACATTAAACCAGTTGTACTCTTTGTTGTATTTGTAAAATTTCAAATTTTATATTTGGGTGAAGAGATCTGCAAATGTTATAAAAAAACTTCAAAAAATTTGTATATTAAAGAGAACAATATTATTTTATTCATTTATTTTTAAATAAAATGCATTTTGTAGATTATTTGCTTTATTATTATTGACAAATATTTACTTAGTTTTTAAGAGAAAGTTTCTGCGAAGAGAGAGCGGAAGTTGGCAAATACGAAGCGAATCAACTGATTAGCTGGAAACACATGATTGCTTTTATCGTGTGTTTATGACGTCACATGAGTTTTTGAACTAATTGGCTTGAAAGACACGTGGTTGTATTTATCATGTGATTATGACGTCACATAAATTTAGCCCATTATGCCTTTTTAACGAAGATTTCAAATCACGTGAAATATATCAATGAAAACTCGTTGCTATTTTCTATTGTGTACATGCACGTGTGATGATATTGTGTATATGCATATATGATAAAAAGGCAACGAAAAATTTCCCAAGAGCATTTATTTAATTTTCAAATGCATCCTTTTCTTATAGGATTAGTCATATTAACCCTATCTTTACGACAGAAGTGCTGGCTATATGTCAAGCACTGGACGATCTGGAAGAAGCAAGCAAAAACCTACTAATTTTATCTATTCTGTCTTATCTACAAAATTACAGTATTCATAATATCCAAGAATCATCCATATATTAGTTAGCAAAATCATTATTCATTCGAATTTTCAAACTCAGTTAAATTTTCTGTGGATTTCGGGACACTCAAAAGTCTTTTGGAATGAACAGGCAAATAAACTTTCAAGATTGATAACGGAATCTAATGTTCACATTGACTGGATTTTCTCAGAAGATATCAATACTAACAATTTTCGAAAAGGAACAGAAAAAACCATTGAGAATTATAATACCATATAAAATATCACAATACCTTAGGAAGCATCCCATATATAGAAATAATATCTAACTGGACCAATAACAGAGAAGAAAGAGATATTAGGTATTCGCATTATTAGTAAAATAGTTACAACTCTAGGGCTCCTGCATAAAAATCAATTAATGAATAATCCTATATTTTACACCTGCTAAGAAAATAAGGATTTGGAATACATTCTCTTAATTTGTAGCAAATACACTTCTCAAAGAAACAGCTTGTGGAAAATACTGAATGTAGATCTATGCAATAACATCCCCTTCAGTGAGCTTTTGGAAGAAATAACAGTTAATAAGTAACTTTTCAAAGTCTTTTGAAGTTCTTTGGTATATATTAAATAAGAAATGAAAGACATCTATATATATGTTACCGGCAAAGTATGGAATCCGGCATTCTATAGAATGCCTAAAACTAGCCGGCAAAGTATGAAATTATTTTTATTTCATACATTGCCTAGGCATTCTATAGAATGCCAAATGAGAAACTGGCAAAGTATGAAATACAGCAATTAGCTGAGTCGTTGGTGGGGGAGGAGAGCGAGAGGAGGAATGACTTGTGTGTACGTGCGACCCTTTGATTGACAGGAAGGAAAGAATCTCATGATTTCACCCCTGAAGGTCACCGCCTATATGTCGCAGGGAAACGATGAAATTAGGGCTTTCGTCAAATTCCTATAGGAGATGATCAATTCACGAAAGATGTTAAAATAAATTCTATTTGTCTTTTCCCTGTTGTAAGTAAGTGAATTAGTTAAATCTCCATACTGTTTTAGGGAAATGATGAAATGAAAAAATATGCCACTTTTTTGGTGCTAAGGGACTGATATTTGGGGGATAGTAATAACTTTTGTTATGGTTAGGATCTGCTGGGACACATTCCCCTCGGTGCATTCTCATCCACTCAACAGTTTTTTGGCCAATATCTCGACACCCGAGCCTCACAGTCTGTTCGAACTTGGCTCATTCGATCCCTCTCTAACTGCTCTTCCAGTTATTATAATTTCATGCTCATAGGGCTATTCCTTACATAGTTTTTAATTGCTATAAACTTTTAAAATTTATTTAAATCCACAATATCTTGGCTCCTGTTTGAGTCTCGAACTTGAGATTTGAACCAACTGTTCCACTCGTCGAGACACATCCAGTCATATACTTGATTTCCATTGTGTAGGCATGGGAAGGGCTTAAGCACTAAAATATCATGTTCCCATGTTAATCCTATGGGGTATGAAATAATTTCACCCCCTCCTAAGAAATTGAGCTTGGGACTTGATTTTTGGAGGTACGCCATATTTTCGTGTATGCGCGAGCCTTACGTGGAATTGGCCCCCTCCGGTGCTCCCCCTACAGGGCTTCCCCATTAACAACTCGAATCCTATCCTATCTTGGTCGACCGCACCGGCTGGATTCGATTGTTTTCCCTATGAGATCTTCAAATATGTAATTTTATCCCAATAGCCTCATTCCTATCCCCCCTTTCACATTTTTAAACAATTTTAAAAATTTTTAAATTCCCCATAGCTCAGAGTATTTTTGACCTGTATGGTTCGGAAGTACAAGGGCTTGACCTCCCAAGTGTCTCCCCTCCCTGGACAGCATTTTGCCAATATTCTAAAATAACGTTTCTTCAATGCCATTTCCATAATGATGTAAGTGATATTATTACACTCTGAACTGTTTCAGTGAAATGATGAAATGAGCTAGTCAGGATTTGTATTGACAAAATGCTTTCCGGGGGGGGGGGGAGACACCTGGGAGGTCGAGTCCTTGTATTTATGAATCATACATGTAAAAACTCCTCGGAGCTATGAGGAATTTGAAAAATTTTAAAATTGTTTAAAAACGTGAAATGGGGGG
>BMAV01006771.1:139970-156071 GCA_019973955.1 Trichonephila inaurata madagascariensis
GAGCTCATAGGAAGAACAATCGAATCCAGCCGGTGCGGTTGACCAAGATAGGATAGGATTCGAGTTATTAATGGGGAAGCCCTGTAGGGGGAGCACCGGAGGAGGCCAATTCCACGTAAGGCTCGCGCATACACGAAAATATGGCGTACCTCCAAAAATCAAGTCCCAAGCTCAATTTCTTACGGGGAGTGAAATTATTTCAGACCCCATAGGAATTACATGGGAACATGATATTTTAGTGCTTAAGCCCTTCCCATGCCTACACAATGGGAATCAAGTATATGACTGGATGGGTCTCGACGAGTGGAACAGTTGGTTCAAATCTCAAGTTCGAAACTCAAACAGGAGCCAAAATATTGTGGATTTAAATAAATTTTAAAAGTTAATAACAATTAAAAACTATGTAAGGAATAGCCCTATGAGCATGAAATTATAATAACTGGAAGAGCAGTTATAGAGAGATCGAATGAGCCAGGTCTTACTTCCCTTAAGAGGACTTGGCACCCTAAAAATGATCAAAATATCATTTGTTTATTTTTACTTAGTTATTTCTTTGCATTATTACCTTTCTAATAATACATCATGCTTGTATGCCTGAAAATTAGAAGTTGAAAAAACTTCAGTTGAAAAATATAAACAAACATCCCTTTTTAGATAAAAAAAAATGAGAGAGATAAAAAAAAAAGCTATTGTAAAAAGGGAAATAATAACTAAAAAAAAAGAAACTTTTGTAAATAAAGCAGGATATTTCTTAAATATTACATTAATGTAATTTGTATTTCTTTAGAATTGTGTGCATGTAAAAAATTTTCATTGAGGCTTTTTTTTAAAATTTTTTTTTATTATTTCAGTTCTTATTCATCATATGTTTTCCATAAAAATATAATATTTCAATATTATGTGGAGAAAAAAAATTTTAAAATTTGTGCAATTGTAGAAATGTTTTTTAACATTTTCCTTGAGTTTTCTTATGCAATTAATACTCACTGAAAAGAGATCGTTTATAAAATATGATTTGAAATAATTTGAAAATGCGATTATTCTTACGAAAATATGTTTCTAATATTTTAAAAAGATATTTCATGTTATTTAAGCTTATAATAATAATTTTTTTTAGAATTACAAACTTAACAGTGGTTTATCTCAGTTTGTGTTTTTTCGCATTCAAAATGCTTCTCCTTCCATAAAGATTATTCAATCACTTTGCTTTTTTTCCCTGTGTTTTATGTATAATACATGTAACAAAATAAGACATTCAGTTTGTGCTGTTAAACTTAATACTTTTTTTAAAAAAAAGTTTAATGTTGGAGATTTTGGTATTTTCGTTGAATTTTAGCATGCATATCTACCTTTTATTTTTTTTCTCTAACATTAATTAAGTTATTGTAAAATCGATAATTTGTTTAAGACATTCTTAGGAAAGTTACAAAATATTTCAGGTCAAATAATTAGTAAATACAAAAGGAGTATTATTTCAAAATATTCTACATTTTTTTAAAAACTCAATTTTTCTAAATTGTGTGAATAATTTATACAAAATTTCATCTCGTATTATTTTCTTGAATAAAAAAATTATATATGTAATGCTAAAATAAAATTTTTAAATACATAAATAAAAAATAATTGTTCAAAATATGCTAAGTCCCCTTAATAAGAAAGACAATAAGCTTGTTCAGTACAACTTTCATTTTTCTTTACGTATTTTGAATACATTTTTTTTAATGGTACTCTTACTATTTTTCTAGTATAACATTTATATTTCTTAGGAATGCACGTCATTTATAAAATAGCCTTATTAGGACCTTTTTTCATACTTTGCCTAAATAGCATTTGGCATTCTGTACAATGCCTAGGCAAAGTATGTAATAATTCTCCTATTTCATACTTTGCCTAAAAACGTCAGGCATTCTATAGAATGCCTGCATTTCATACTTTGCCGGTAACATATATATATATATTCATTTCAGAGGAATAATAGCCTTTGTTGCTCCATTTCCCACAAAACCTGTAACTTCTTCAACATTTTATCTTGATTAAAGAAACATTTTAGGCAAAAATAAATTCTCAGGAATATTTATACTAAATTACATAAACATCTTTGAATTTATACAGCTTGTCCTAATATATTATATCAAATGCTTAGAGAGGTACATATGTGCATTGTTTTTAATATTTTAAATTTAAATTTACTGGTAAGTTAAAAAATACAGAGTAGTTTATGTTCAATAAATTCATTTTTTACTCAAAAACGTTGAAGTTCTTATTTCATTTCTTTCAGATTGCAGAGCTTAGATTTTAACACCATTTTACCACCAACTCCAAAAGAATATGATAACTTGCAGCCTCCGAAAGTAAATGGTAAGATACTGTTTTGTTTTTTTTCCTGATTTTATCAGACTTGTAATTCTAAACATTTGTAATTCGATGTTTTCCTTTTCCGATCTTTTACCATCATAACCATGAATAAATAAGTTTCGAAATAAAAGCATCCCAATATGAAATGAATTATGAAATTCAAAATTTATAAATTTCATTTCATGAAATATTTCTGTTTCTAATAAACCAATAAATCCTAAATGTATATAAAAATAATGAAGATTTTTATAATAATTTAAAATGAAATATTTTAAGAAGTGTGACTTTACTTTTGCCTTAAGATATTTTTAGTTAAGTCTATAGTCAGAGATATTTGTGCATAATTCCTGTTTATTCCTAATTTTACTCGTATTTTTATGTTGTAATAATACTGTAAGTCCAACCGAAATATTAAATATAGAAATCAGTACTGAAAACGATGCATATATATACATAACATTTTCAAATATACCAAATGAGTAAAATTTTCAATGATAGACGAATTATATTGCTCTATGAACAGAACATTCTCTTTTTTAAAACATTTTTCAAGAAGAAACACTCTAGAAACAATACTTCAATACTTTCTCTTCACTAAACATTAAGTAAATAAATTCGCTTGCGAAAAGACAACTAAAAAATTGATATTTTGTTCCATCTTTCTCAATATGTGATATAGTATGAAATATTTGTAGATTAAATCAAATAAATAGAATTTATAATGAATTTAATTTAAACTAGAATCTCATAAGTAAACATAGCTTTTTTGTGTTATTTCTGAGTGCGATGTTAGTAAAAGAATAATCAAACAATTCATAAAAAACATAGAAATCTATATAAGGTTATCTTTTTTATTTGACATATATTAATTAAAATGGCATAGAAGTATTTGTCAATATGTTTACCAGTATAATAAACATTATTATATATTTATCTTACTAGTGCAATGAAATGTTTGCTGAATGTTTACTATTTATTCATTTTAAAAATTAATAAATTAACAACGAGTATGTAACGTGTACAAGAAACAACATGCATGTACTGTTGGGTATCAGAAGTATAAAGCTACGTGGGGCAAGAGATTCTGGGTTAAATTTATCGAATGCATGAATTAAAATATAACGGTACAATAACTCAGACAACAGTGTTCATTTTTGCGAATTTGCAGCCGCAGTCTTCATCGAGTCGAGAATTTAAGTTATGATTCCACTAAAGTTCCAATGTGAAAAAAGATTGATGCATGTTAAACCTGTCGAGGATAAAAATCCTCATATTGATGCGATGTGAATGCTTGAAAATTATGCATCCAACTCATGTCATCCTTTGTACTTGAGTGTAGCTCAAAATTAAAATTTTCAATTGAACCTCATTGTAGTAACCCGTTCGTGTATTAATGCATAGTAAGCGACTTTAATAAGCAGTCAATGAAACCGAACTTTGATACGATTATCGCGATTATCGTCGACAAAATGCTGATTCACTCCAGGCGTGAATTTCGAGCTACTCTATTGTTGAAGTATCGCCTTTAATGTACTATTAAAATTGCTTGAGACTACAGTGTGCAGTTAAAAGTAAACAAAGCCATATATACATTTATTTATATAAGATGGGATGTAGTGCCTCAAATTGTGTGTATGTTATCAATACACGTTTGACACTGTTAATTGAATAATGTTGAATTTCGAAAGAATTTCCGGGGTAGAATATCCCATATGTCAACTAAAATTAGCATTCCACATTCAGATTCTGTTAATTCAAGTCTTGTGACTATAATCACATCAAGAAAATGTTTTATGAATCATTTCAATACACAAATGAAATCCTTAGAAATGCATTTCCCATTTATGTACTCTTACGATGATATTTAAATCTAAATATTTGCGTACTACTGTTACGCAATTTTACTTGCAGTTTTTTAAAAAATATATTTTTAGACAGATATGAGGAGTTAGATTTTTAAAGGAAATCATTTATAAGAGAGAATTATTTGCAATGGGTTTAAATATTTCTTTGTAATAATTTTTCATTATTTTACTGGAAAACTGTACTATGAGAAATATATATATAGAAGCCCCAAATATCCTCAAAAAATTTCAAAATAAACTTTGATAACTCTTTATTCTTTGTCGATTGCTATTTATTTTATGAATCACTTATTTCCATGTATTTGTTTACTGTATTGTTTAATTTTCTTTATTTCAATTTAATTTAAGAATAAGGTGATTGATACAATGAGTAGTTTCAAATTTTCTAACCAAATATAAACGGTCAGGATTGAAAACACAGTATCCGTGTATGAATACAATTATATCAAGGTGTTGGTTGGAATGCTTATTTGGAATAAATGGCTCCAAAAATCACCAGGATATTGTCCTCAATAGTCATCTGACAGTGGAAAATTAAAAAAAGAACACTAACAAGAGATGCAAAACTGCATCAGGATAATTAGTTAATTTGGATTGAAAGTAAATAAGATTCCACGAAAAATAAATAAATATAGCAAATATTATGTTATATCTTTGAGCTATTTCGGATAGAATAAATAGAATTCTAGAATCCCCCCAAGGATATTTTGTGTTTTTTTTACAATTAGGAAGAATGCAAGAGGCAGAAGAATAAATGCAAACAATTAGTGTTTAACCTACATAATTCAAATAAACAAATGAAAATATTTATTATTAATTTTATATCGATAATACAAATTCAAACAGGAACGAGTTTTCCCGATATTTACAAAAATTAATCATTGACATATTTTGTCCCTTTTGGAAGAAAAATAAGCTGCAAAAATTTGAACATTTTCACTGAGAATTGAAATTTTAATGGTATGGAATGTGAATCGTACAGATAATACTGGGACACATCTCTCTCACCTGTTGTATCTATTAATATCCTCTTACATAAAACAATTTTTAAAATGATTTAAAATTCATGCCGACTTTAAGTTATTTAATATCGCCCCAATTCTTAATAAAGGTATAATTTTTTTTAAACAAATTAAGTTAGTGTATTTCATGATAAGCAGTTTTATCCCTTAACTCTTTATCTACCGCATTATGACTTACTGCAGTTTTTTTCATGCAATATTTTTTTTTGAATCACTACATTGAAAATTAAGGGATATGCATGCACAGAATACTCAGCTTTGGGAAATTTAATTAGTTACAGCTAATTAATCATATAAAGATATTCAACTGTAAAATTAATTATACACATTATACACACTGTTCACTTAAAATAAACAGTCAAATCGTTTTCTAAGGTTTTCATCAACATACAAAAAAAATAACACACTTATCTTTTGACATTAACTATTTTTTCGGAACAAAAATTACAACTTCGCAATCCGCTGAAAACGCCGTCAGCTGAAAACGCAATTTCTGCTGTAAAACTATTAGCCTTTCCCGCTAAAATACTCATCATAGAACCCATGATACCGTACATCTTGGAAGAGTGGATTTCAAAGAATATTCCTGCTAAGTATCGTCAGAATATTCGTAAAAAGGGTTATTATCTTAAAGTGAGTGGTACTTATAAGTACCGTCGGTAGATAAAGGGTTAAATAAGATTGGAAATTCTCTTGAAAAGGCACACTTTCCTTTTTCATTGGGGCTGCATTTTTGCAACTTAGTCTTTGTAGACACGGCAAGTCCCTAAACATGAGAGCCATTTCATTGTGGCACCATCTATTGGCGGCTTCATTAACAAACTTATAAGCTTGATTTTTTTTTTTAAATTCGAACTGTCGTTGGACGCTAAATATTGCCATGATTTAATTTTGCCGAAAGTACCAAAGCCAAATCTGTCAATCACGGGATCTTTTATATGCCAAATAATCATATGACATGCTTGCCTACGATTTTCTCTACTAGAAAATCTATCGACTTCAGTCGTGGCCGAACCCACAACGTTGGGCTTGCGAAGCGGACACGCTACTTTTCTAAGCCAACGGAGCCGACAGAAAAAAAAGGGCATACTTAATTATTGTTTTATTTAACAAGCCTAAGACTTTTGTTTTATTTATTATATTTTCCTTATTCAATCTCGTATAAGATTCGTTTCCTATATGGCTACATTTGCATTTTTGCAATGTGTGTGAGGTTTTTTTTTTTTTTTTTTTTTTGCCATCATATCACTATTAATACTTTTTTGCTATGATATATCACTATTATTACTTTTTTGCTATATCGAACGCTTTTTAATATTTTTTTTCAGTTCCAACTATTAGCTCACACTCTCTATATATTTATTTATTTATTTATGTTGGTGGAATTTTCAATTGTTAATAAAATACGTTTTAAAGAGCTCAACTGAGCTGAAATTTTATATACAGGATTATTTTGGATGACAATAAAATAATTTAATTATAATTAATACAAATTAATTGATTAAAACTAATTATTTAAGGAATTACAAATGCACAACAACGTTGGCATCATTTTTGGCGACTTAGCGACCCTTTTGAAGACGTGTCAAAACCTGAAACGGTTTTTTTTCCTCACGTTTTAAGGCATTCAGTTGAACTGAAATTTTATATGCATGATTGTTTTGGATGACAATACGATACTTTGATAATAAATAAAAATTAATTACTACTTAATGTTGTGATTCTGTCATACGAAAAACATATTTATATTAATTGTAACTATTTGATAAAAAGTAGCTTAAATTCTTTGTTGATCTAAGTAGGAATTGACTTAAAATTTTTGTTTATATTACTTGTTTATTTAACTTTCTATCATTAGCCGTAATTCTACTACAATTTGTGTTAGATATAGATTTCTATTTTTCATTATTTTAAGGATATACACAATTAAAATGATTTTATTATTCACACATTTACTTACATATTAATATTTTCTATATTTCAAATATAATAAAAAAAATGTATAATACAGATTAAAAGTCTAAGCTAGTCTATTAAGGTAATTCACTCTTATTTCAAATGTCATTGACAGTATAAATTAAGATATTATTTAGTTAGGATCATTAAGCTAATACTCAATTAAATATTGCTTTCTTAAATAGTTCATACATTTTAATTCATTATTTAAAAATATTTATATCTGCTCTTGTAATATGCTGATCTGCAATCTTGATTTCTTTTTAAATATAATATACAAAAGCAGATGAATGAAAGTTATATGCGATTTGCCCAAAAATATTCCGAAATTTGTCGCAATTTATTATTACATAATCATTTTCAGATATGCTATCTCATCTGAAAACTGAATCCCAGATTAAGACGATGACATATTTTATCATTTCCCAGTGGCATTTTCCTTCTAGTCCGGTGCAAGCTTTCGATTGCATATCACTTAATTTACATTTTTAATCTAAGCAAATTTAATTGCTTTACGATCATAACACAGGTTTGAGAATTCCGCAAGTAATACCCACTAACTTAATTCTTAATGCAAAGCACATGAATATTATGCCCCATGACGTCAAGTCTTTGAATATTATCTGTATTGCAGTTGCCAAATGTTCGGTAGCCAATACATTATAAATAAATTAATTGCGAAATATTTGTAAGCTTTATTTGATCGGATTAACAGAAACAGGTTCCAATATTCCGTAATATTTAAATCTTTGTGGAATCAATTTGCATAAATTATTTTCGTTGAGAAAGGGTAGGGAAAAGATCCAAGTTTGACAAAACCTGTTTTTAGCCTTATTTTTTTCAAAAAATACCAGAGGTATTTTTATATAAAAATAAATATCAAACATATTAGAAAAAAATATGTATAAAATAAAGACTTAAGCTTAAATATAACTTAAAGTTAGTTACTATAATGTTCGAATTAATTGGGAGAAGCATTTTTTTTCTTGCCCGAGTTGGTATGTGATTATTAGTGATGTCTTGAACCCCCTCAAATCGGTTATATATGCCTAAAAGTATTGTGATTGATCGACCTTGACTATAATTTACTCGTTTAATTAGTTTTGGTGTATCAATTGTGTCCAGTTGTGAATGAGTGTGAGTGAGTGAGTAAATATTAACATTGCACTGTTCAGCTGCAAGAGAGCTTTTGGTGACGGACCCCATAATTTTTAACCAGGGTCAAGTGACGTGGATGACACACTTGAGCTGGCACCCCTTCTCCTAACTACCACACCACGACAGAACTAACGTGCATCGCTGCCCTACACGGCTGGTCTTTAGTGGTACTGGGCTCGAATTCATGACATGTTTGTCATGATCCGATACCTTGACCACTGGGCTACCACAGTCTTGTGTCCAGCTGTGAGCCTTTCAGTATGGCAGCAGGTGGTTGCATTTTTGCGTTCCTTGTAACACGTATTACTTTTACTTGTTCTAAGATGGATGTTACTGTAAGGGGGGGGGGAATTGTTCTAAGATAATCACTCTTAATGAACACACATCTATGACTCTGAGAGATATAACTACGGTAGTTGGTGTGGGCAATCAAGTATTTCAAGGATTTGAAGAACATTTCAAGATTCCGGGACATTGTCTCCAAAATGAAAAGGAAAATATGGGCTCAAACGGGAAAACTTCTCCAAGAACTAATAATATTCTAATAAGAAATAGCAAAATAAGTTCAAGAAAGATAAGCAAAGTCTTACGAAGGATTTATTGGATTATGGTGTTGAAGTGAGCCCATCAACTATACGGAAAAGTCTTCGGGACGTTAGCCGTGAGGCAACAAGACAGAGCAAAAAATAATTTCCAGTTCAGAAAAAGGTGAAAAGCATTAAGCCTTGCCAAAAAACTACCGACTTTTAACGACTAGGAGGAGGTGATTTTCAAAGATGAAATTCATTTATTTGTGTAAGGATGCAAACATTAGGCTTAGTTAGAGGAAGTGAAGATGAAACTGTGCTACCTGTGTGTGTGTGTGTGTGATCATACCCAACACACTGCAAAAAAACCCTTCTAAGCAAATGTTTTAGGATTTTTTTATCAACAAATGTCATTGGAAGCTTAGTTCCTCTGAAAGCCGTATTGAATTCTGTCAAATACATATAAATATTACAAAGTAGAATTATTGCATTCATGGGGAAACATTTGATGGAACATTATAACATTACTTGGCTTCTTGTTGCAGTTAGAAATTGCTGCAGTCTTTTATGCGGGAAAATAAAATAAAAGTGCTTAATCGGCCTGGTAATTCACCAAACCTAAATCCTATTGAGAGTTTATGGCATATTTTCAAGAATCTCTTAGCTAAATGAGTTGTACGACAACAGAACAAATGATAAAAAGTGCTATACAAATGTGGTTCCACGATGGTGAATTTAAGAACATGTGAGCTGCACTAGAGAATTTAATACCAAGACGAGTTGAAGAGGTGATTTCTGCTACAGGAGGGCATATTTCGTACTATATAGAGGTTTTTCTGTTTACTTAAGGTATGTAATGATTAAAAGCTCAAATTTTAGAAAAACACGTTTTCTTACTGTTTGTTCCAATTCATTCGAACAGTATAGTGCGCTGTTATTTAAGATCAGAATCACTAAAAATCATATGAAAAGTTTGAAATAATATTTGGTGATGCATAAATTTACTAAAATCAGAATAAATTATTTCAATGCAAGCTTATACTTTTCTCACATATAGTTGATTCATAATTTTTCTGTATTACGCTCTAAAGTTACTCTTTTCGGATAATTTCATATGTCTCATCAATCGGCATCATTGCCATAAGCAGTTTCCTTAAGTGCAGTTTGATCGAATAATATTCAGAAATACAGTCGGATTCCAATTTAACTAACCCCTATTTAAATAATTTCATGATTTAACAAATTTTGCTCTTTCCCCCATTAAAATGAAGAGGGAAAAAAACATATATTATGAAAAATAAATCTCGAATTAACAATTTATTTCACTAGCTAAAAAGAATTATTTTATTAATTTGTATTAGAAAAAATTTTATTTCTTTTTTCAAATGGCATTTTTTTTTCTGGAATAGAAAAAGACATTTATGTAAGTAGCCAATTTTGACGGGAAAGGGTGCATACCATCTTTACAAGAGCAGATGAGTCATGGATGTAACCTATTGTGTGAGTTTTGAATAGGACAGGAAATTCCTTTCTTATCTCATTCCCCTCCACAACGCGGGGGATATTTGAAGATTTTAACGATTATAATACATTTGATGATGCGTTGCCTATCGGTTCAACTGATGCTGAAGAAAGTGTTGATTTATTAAAGTCAATAAATAGCGATTCTGACACAGAAAGTGATAATGACACTCCTATCAAAACTGTTACAGTTTCTAATGCTTTACATAGTTAGGAAACCGTGAAAGCATATCTTATGAAGCAGGTTTAAATGACGCAGTATCTCCATCTCTGCATAAAGTCGAAAAAGAACTTTTTCGAGTCAGGAATGAAAAAGATTTTCAAACTGCTAATAAACAATAATTTAAAATGTCCATTCAACTGGTGCGTAATAATTCGCTAATAGTATTTTTAGTTGTTGAATAAAAAGTGTGTAATTTCTAGCTATGTATATTTTTTGTCCAATTGCTTACTATAGAATTTCCAACGGGTAAGTAAAAAAATTGTATTTAGTATTTAATGTGATATTATTCTTGTACAGTGTATGTGTTCCTTTAAGTATAAATCCATAATCATTTACTCCGTCCAGCTGTTGTCCTTTAGCCTTCTCAGCACTCTGAGGTTGATTTCAAAGTTTTAAATTTTTCTATTTGATCATGCTCTCTAGAAAAAAATAAACATAAAATGATTTAATAAGAAGTAGAATAATCTACATTAGTTCCTAATTCTTCTGTTAAACTTTTTAATTGCTACAAGCGTTTTATTTTTCAAAAGTAGCGTTTTTTTTCAAAAAGTAGCATTTATAAATGCATATTGTCTAAAAAAATAACCATTTTTAACACAAACAATATAATATACTTAGAAAGTAATAATAACAAGCTATAAATAAATCTGTTTTAAGTACTTTTTTGTCTTTTACAGAAAGGATACCAACAATTGTTCGGTTCCATGTTACGGTGTTGAGCATCGATTCTATAGATGAAGGGTCAATGGTGAGATGTTTACTTGCATTTTATAATATGCTTTTACTTTCTACCTCTACTATGTTAATGAAAAATTTATGCTGTTCACTTACATTTGAAACACAAATAAATTACAGAAATATACACTAAGCTTATACAAAAGTATGAACTCTTTTACTTATATTAGTTTGGCTGAACTCAAAAGCTTACTTGGTCCCTTAAGCAAATTGTAAAAACCTGGGAAGATTCTCACAAATAAATTTAATTAATGTTTAGAAAAGCCTAGGTACAAGAACAATGAATGAAATGGCGGTTCTTTTCCCAAACCATATGATATATGTATATCTTATCAACTTCCAGATTTACTATTGGTAAAAAAATGTATTGTAGTAATTACGTCTAATATAGAATAAAGGTGCATATATATACATATATCATGAATTCAGTATTGTGGACGATGGATTTATTTTCTTTTAAACAAGTGACTACTTTTCTAACTTATTAATGCTTCCATACACGAAAATAGTTTCAGGCAGAATTTCAAAATAGTTTTTAATTGGCTTGCTAAACTACACACACACACACAGCCCATTAAATTACAACACCAAGAGAAACAAGAGATATCAAAGGTAAAATATTTACGTAGTAGATACGTAAAATGGGGAAATGTTTGAAAATGCAACCTGCTGTGGCTACGTTTGATATTATCTGCCATTACAAATCTCGAAATTGGAACAAGAAATGTTATAACAGCACATATTTCCTCCACACAATGACTTGGTGTTGTACAAGTGGAATGTGAGGGGACGCAAAAACACAATCACCTATCAGGCGATGGACAGGAGACGGATCAGGATGCAATAGGTTACAATGCAATCTGGTGGGTTAAGAAATATTGAACACTGCGTGCCACTGTGATGTTGCAATATGTTGTTGAAATGTTGCCGAAAAGCAGCTTAGTAGGTAAGAGAAAGCAACAGGTTTCAAACCCTAAGAGATATAGCGCTAGGTGATCATTATACTGGAAATAAGTATGAACGCGAGGGAGTTAAGTTCCCCAGGCCCTGGGAGTTCTCCAGGCCAAAATATCGGACCGGACAGAAATATTTAAGGAAACAATGAAGCAACCTATCTCCACGGTGTCTCCACACTCTAATCTAACTATCAGAGTGTTGCAAGCCAAAGTTTTATCTATTTGTAAAAATTAAGTACTGCCATTCGTTGGATTATCCATACCCGTGATTCATTTCTCCATTGAACAAACAAATACTATTTTGTTGTCATAAAATTATCTACAGTAATGAACGTCTTACGGAAACTGAGGAACGTGTTCTGCAAACAAGGTCGAATGGAGCGAAAGGACATCGATTGTGTGTTGTATAACGGAAATGCATTTGTTGTGATATGGGGCCTGAGGTAGAAATTGATCCATTACTGCCATACACACAATAAGCCTGTCATATGAAGTATTAAGTTGAGGTAGATGCAATAGGTGTCGTAAGTCAGTTGTTCCTTCCTGCATCTTGATTACATATCTGCATCACTGTTGCTTGGTTACGTCCAACACTATCATCGATTTTTCGAAAGGATTTCACGCTTTTCTTGAATGTAATAATTTTTCCTTGGTCGAACTCAGAAATGTTCTCGAATAATGCTCTCGTATTCTATTTAGATATATACTGAAATTGCTTTCCTATAAGCAATCGCAATAAAGTGCAATTCCAGCACTTCCTAAAGGCATTTTGTTCGTGCTTTTAACGCTACTTTCGTAAATATGGGCGCAAACAACTTCTAGCCATATGCTCGTTAAATATTTCACGAGGTCTATATAGCTCCTTCATATGAAAGTTTTCGGTGGTGAACATTGTTTTTAGAAAAAAAAAGTAACATTAGTGTTAATAAATATTGCCTCTAAGCATTAATAAACATTTCAAAAATGTTTTAGCCCGTTATTAATTATTAAATATCATGAAATATAAAGTTATTGTAATTTTTATCGGTAATTTATCAAATAGTTTTTCTTATGTACTGTTAAATATTTCTTATATAGCAGAGTCATAAAAGTGTTCATGGAATCTACGAGTGTTTGACTTATTTTGCATTTTCTGTTTATTTGCTATTGAGGTGAAATTGTATTACTTTAAATTGTACATTATTTATATAGATATATTAATTACATCCCAGTAACCCCGATATTAATCATTGTTAAAAATATAATACTATACTGAATATTTATTTTAAATTATATTTCTGCTATAAAATAAAAATCATCCGGGTTTTTTTTTGTGGATCGAGTAACATACAATTGTATCATCTAGATATAATATAAGATCTAGGAAACCAAAAACCTCTAAAGTGAATTAAGATTAAAAAAAACTACGAAAATTTCTGAAGTTTCGTTTGGTTGAGCTCAAGGCTTAATGCAATTATGTAGATAATGTTAATTACTTAAATATGTATTTGCATTTATCCAAGAAATGCATTTAAAAGATTGCTACGCTCTTTCTTTAGACGTATGTAGCAGACATTTTCATGTCTCAGAGTTGGAAGGACGACAGGTTGCAATTACCCGAAAACATGACATCGAAGTACCGTCTTCTTCCCATCAGTTGGCTCAAGAAAATGTGGCGACCAGATTCTTTCTTCAAAAATGCCAAACGTGTCACTTTCCAGGAAATGACGATCCCTAACCACTACATATGGCTATACAGTGACAAAACCATTCTTTATATGGTCAAGTAGGTTTATCCTATTTAGATGATTTAGTTGACACTTTTTAAAATCAGATAATAAATAGCATCATTTATTTAAAAAGGGGAGTTTGAAATATAATTGTTGGATAAAATTTTTAGTATGCATGCTATGAATATATTTAATTAAAAACAATAGCAAGTACCACATAGTGTACTTCAAATTATTGTTCATGTTGGGATTTGTATCGCAAATTTATATAACAAATATTATTAAACATTAAAAATAATGATAATAATAATATATTTAATATAAATTTTGAATCCTAAGGCATGTTATGTGAAATACGAGTTTCCTTTGACAAAAATTAAGATAAAACTTGTTGGACTTCTTCAAATTAGTATATTTTTAATATGTTACAGCAATATCATTAATTCCTTTTAAAACTAATAAGTATATTGTAATTTAAAATTTTATCTAAGAAATAAAATAATTTCACTTAAAAAAAAATTGTTATTTTCTTCTTTAAGTTGTTTGATTCGCACTAAGTGCTAAGCATACAAAATAAGGTATGAGTTGGGAGAGTTATTGGTAAGTTTCAGTATTATGTTTCAGAGTTAATTCATTTACTTTTTGCGCACGGCATGTTCAATGTAAATCAAGATTTAGAATTTGAATAATCATTTTTTCTAATTAAACTCAATCTATTAAGAAGCATATAGAGGAAATGAAAATAGAATAGAAAGTTCTATCGTAGTAATTTTATGGTAACTATAAACATGTATTATGGAGTGGGATTTATTAATTATTTCTTCACAATACACATTTCAGATGCCTGGTACTTTTTGTTAAATTGTCTGGTATACCAGTGCTTCGCATGGTTGAATTGAAAAATTAAACAATACAGATAGAAGGATAAAGAAGTTTTTAATCAGTTAGTTTTACTCAAATTGCAAGTAATTAAACAAAAAAAAACCTTTTTGCTTATCTTAGCTGAACAAAAAAACATATTTGTTAAATTTTTAGTCTGTAGATCTAATAGCTGATAAAGTGGATTTTTTTTATTTATAACGCCCCATAACTCTTTTGAGAATCGATTTTTGAAAATACCTCCCTAATCTGATCTCTGCTGCTCAGCGAAGGTAACACATTGTTTCAAATTTTGTGTAATGAATGTTTAAAAAATAGTGTAAATAATTTATATCTATGTGTGTAATACGTTAATATTACTTTCTGTTGTATTTATTTTATGTTAAAATTGAAAGATTCGCAAACAATGCCTTTTTTTACATTATAATGGCGATTCAATGGAAACATAGCGATATGTTGGCGATACAGACAAGTTGGCATCATCTTTGGCAACCCTGTTGGTATCTTGGCGATTGCTTGAACGGTGCAGAAGTTGATATGCTGCAGTGTCACCTGATGGGGAGCTGCAACAAAGAGGATAGCACAAAGCCCTTCTCCACACACAAAAAAACATATACATGCCAATTTTCATAGTGATTGTTTAAACAGAGTTGAACTGAAGCAAATTCATATGTATAGAAATCCATATATATATAGATAGATATAGATATCATTTTATAGAAAGAGATAATAAAACTGGTTTTTGATGAGATTAAAAAAGACTGAAAATCTGAAAGTTGACATTTAATCAATGCAATGAATTGTATGCGATCAGAAATATTTGAAAAACATTTTTTCCAATCAATAATTTTAATTTTAGCTGTTCTTACTATTTATCTCAGCTTCACTACCGAATACCTTTAGAATAATGCATCTAGTGTCCTCTTTATTTGAAATTGTATTTCGTAAAATAAGTAATTTATTGAGTAATCGAACATTAATATCCCATTTCGAAGTTGCATGAGGACAATTAGTCATCCAATTTTGAGTCAGATTCTCAAATGATGAGAACCAAACCTGAGTTGGCACCAGTAGCGTAAAGTGCACCCCCGCATCGCAGCGGGGGCAGGATTCTAGAGGGCTCAAAGCCAAACTGACGCCAATTACGCAATCCTTTGTAAGATCTGGATTGGGCACAAAATCTGAGTTTATAGGG
>BMAV01006772.1:8485-25025 GCA_019973955.1 Trichonephila inaurata madagascariensis
CAAAATAAATTAAAACGAAGGAGCTTAAGAAAGAGTTTTTTTAAACATACTTGAATATATGTTGTTTCCTTTTAGTGTTTTCTTTTTTAAAAAATCCGCTCCAAATTATAAAATGGGCACTAAATTGAAAGGAAGTACTGGCAAAAGTCTTCATATGACAGTTCTTTCTTATGTCTTCACTCACTTTTTATTCTTTGCAATGCAATATTTTCTTATTAATTAAATCTTTATTGGAGTTAATGATTTTTACATTATTATTTTTGAAATCATTAAATAGATAATTTTACTTTACCCAAACTGTTGTTTTTAACAATTTTCCATCATAATTTTGTTCGTATTTCTGTTAAAATTGTCAGCTGCATTGGACGATGCAATAGACATGATTTTAAATTCCATAGGCATTTTTAAGGGAATATTTTTTTGAGCTATTATTAAATCCTTATGTACTTCCATTTTATTTTACCCCATTATTAAAAGGAAATAATCAAGTTTAAACTATTCCTGAAAATGATAAGACATTTTTTAGTTTACTTTTTTAATGAGTACACAAATGTAGATGCTCACACCCCCACGCATGTATTTATAGTACAGATGAACAATTTTAATTAAAGCGTAGGTAGTACTTGCATACATAATTAACATTTACTTTAAAAAGGTAATTACTAGAATAGTACTGTTATGGTGAATTCTAAACTCTAAACAAAGAATGTAGGAATTTTTATTTGTGTGTTCTTACTCCAAGCATAAGAAAGGATTCCAAAAGGAAACCACTAGTAGGCGCAATGAACAGCGGGGGAATAACTGATGACGTTTAACACCACTTTCTCGTTTTCTGGATAGCTCGCGTGGAATTGTCAACGTCAACTACGCTGTTAAGGGATCCAAGGTCATTTATTTTTAAGAGACATGACTGAATTGCGTTTTCTTATTGAAATCTTCTCTCAGTTGTGATATTTTAAAAACTGTTGTTATAAAAATTGCTCGTTGTTAGTCCTTGGAGAATTAGAAGAGCATATTTTTTTTTTTTTTTGAATTCTAAAATCAATTCCCAGAAAATTATTTCCTTTCAGGAATTGTTTATTCTTTAATTCAAACGAGTTATACAGTGTTTAAATAACACAACTCTAGATTCGATAAACATCTATAAAAGCTAAAAGTAAAATAAAATCTAAACATTTTTTTATTTATTTATTTGTAAACACCAATCTACAATATGTAAAGAATCTTTCTCTGATCAATGAATATTTGCAGCGTAATTTTTTTAAGCTTAATCTTTTCCATTAATTTATGACTATTTTACTGAAGTAATTTAAAAAATTAAATTACTTGAAGTCAGTTTGATGTATGGAATTGAATTCAAATTTAAACAATGTATATACATATATATATATATATATATATATATATATATATATATATTTAAAGGTGTAAAGAGTTATATTATTGGATAGATGGAACTGCGAAACCCATGATATTGTTGTTGGCTAATTTCAGTTACTAATGCTCAAAATCTATGATTTTAACCTATATTTTAGTACATGCAAAATTTTTATCAGAATGTGATGTATTGTATTGTTTTTCTCGTGCAAAAAACTGTACCATAAAAAAAGAAAATCTAAATTATTTTCTTCTAGGAATGGAGGTGGATGCCCTTGTCTACCTAACGATGGGCCAATAACTATCGTACAAATTATACAACTGCTCATGCTCATTGTTCAAATTACAAAATTGTAATTTACATGTATCATGTAGGTCTAATAAATAAATTTACTACACCACCAAAATAAACTTCTTTCAGATATAGAAAGAAAAACATATCACACCTTTTATTGTTCTGAGCTACATACAAAATATATTTTCAGTATAATTCTACATAAACAGTGTTATTATAAAAGACATAATAATTATAATAGCCAAGTAAATATGGACAATAAGTAGTTAATATAAATGTGAAAACAATTTTGTATTAATTTAGTTAGAAAATCAATATCGTGAAGTCTCCCAACACTCGTGATTTTTTTTTTTTTTTTTTCTTAATTTACGCTTCGTCCCATGTCTCTTTCTTACTTCGCTAACAATTTATGTTACAATATTGAGAGTTGGCTCCATTTTATTTACAGTAGCCCCTATCATTGTGTTTGCTGGAATAAAAGACTTGAAATTGAGTATTGGAACCTACATAACGGCTGAAAGAGCTCTACTCTAACGAATCATATTATCCAGTTCTCAAACAAATGCTCTTAAACTCTTTGGGAATGTGGCGTAAACTCAAGATTTTGACGTAGTAATTTTCTTATAAAAATAATTTGTTATTATTATTATGTCCGTTTTCAATAGATTGGGGAAGAATCAATTGCGAAATTAATAAATTAATTAATATTAATTTTTATCTTAATAACTATTGCATTTATTTAAAAAAAAATATGTTTTTCATTAAAGAATTCTGTTAATCTATTATTTGCATTGAATTCCTTTCCAAATATTCGAACAGTACCTCCTATTTTCCCCTTTATTTCATGAAACAAGTTCAAAAGAAATTCAATTAAATTCGCAGGTGTTTTCGGTTTCTCCGAAAGTTTTTCTATTCTGCTATTTTATTTATGTTATTTTACTTCTTTTACAATTCTACATTGTAAATAAAATTAATTAAATTTTTCCCTGTGCTTTAAAGCATTTGTTTGAACACTAGATCACCTTTCATCGATGACTTTTGCATAAAAAAATGTACTTTTTCTTCTAAAAGGAAATTATTTCTTGATGTGCAGTTTATTTTCTGACCTGTACATTTGACTGAACGTGTTGATATCAAATTGACTAATTTTCTGTGTTACTGATGTTTAACTATCTCTTGTAAGGAGTTAAAAGCTTTAAAATTACGTAGCATTGATTTAGGAGCATTTATTTCCCTCAATCAAATCATACGTTATTGTATTTTTTTAGCTATGGACTATGGATGGTACTTACTTTCTAGTTAGATATATAAAGTATTAATTATTTCATAGTTTATTAATATTTGAAGGAGCACATGCAACATAATAATATCAACCATCTCATAAACATTCGTTTTAATATGTCTTTACATATCACACCAAATATTATTCCATATTAGACTTAAAAAGCCTGTTTTCATGTGTTAATATTATTCCAATTTGCTATTTACAGAGATATGCTTTCAATGTGCTATTTTCTGAAAGTTATTTTTACATTTAAATATATATGATCATTCTTATTACTTCTAATAATTTTTAATAAGCAATTTGAAGAGGTATGATACTCAAAATAAGATTTTTTTTTTCTTTTAACGTCGAAGTTCTTAGGTGCATTTATTGATTTTGTCATTCACTGGTGCCAAAACATTTTCGCGAAATTAAAACAAATTCAAGTTTTAACAATTTTAAACACATTCAAATATTTGTGCAGACATTAAAAGACGAAATACATACTTAGTCCCAAAACTAGTGTTTCATTGTCTTAGCATCGGTAGCACAATTGTGTTTTTCATTTGGAAATACAATTAAACTATGGAAACACCGCAAATCTACTAAAACATTAATCGTATGAATTTTTTAAGGTATCCGAATACGTTAGGAACCGTGATTTTAAAAAGTCATATAAATGGATAATTTTGATGATATTTAGTGTCATTTAGTTTAGAATACATGTATAAAATTGTTTTAAGGACATTTTGACAAAAAAAATTATTTAAACACAATATTTTGGCAAAAAATTAAATTAGAATAACCTATTTTCAAAATGTATCCCTATTGTGAAAAATGCTTCTATTATAAAAATATTTTGCCTGTATATAGATCAGACCTCTGTACAGAGGCTCAACTATGATTTTCGAAAAATTCACATTATTTTCAGAGTTACAATCATTTGAAATAATTATCGGCGTTTTGTTCTTAAAATTTCTCCCCTCTGTTGTCGTAAAACATGGATAAACCCACTTCTAGATTATATATTTCAAAAAATTCTAGTTGAGCCTCGGTACAGAGGTTTGAGCTATAGACAGGCAAACTATTATTATAATGGAAGCAATTTTTACAAAAAGAGAACATTTTGAAAAAAGGTTATTTTAATTTATTTTTTTGACGAAATATTGTATTTAAATAATCTTTTTTTGTTAAAATGTCCTTAAAATAATGTTATACATGTATTCTAATCTAAGTGACACTAAGTATCATGAAAATTATCCATTTACGCTCCTTTTTAAAACCACGGTTCCAAACGTAGTCGGATACCTTAAGGTAAAGTTTTCTTTTTTTCTTCACGAAAAAGTATTTGTTTGGCATATTTAAGTCACGGATACAGTACCAAAATTATAGAAATTTTTTTATGCTGGTGTAACTAAAGGTCTAATTACCTTAAAAAAATTATTTTTATTGATTAGTACTAAATTGTTTCATCCATAACCTTCTAAGCCAATTATTTTAATTTTATCAACTTGTTATGCCAGTTATTTTTGGTTATATTTCAGCAAAATAAAATATTTCATTTCCTAAACATAGTATTAAAATCGTTCAATTTAAAAAGAACATTTTATTTTCATGAATCTTCACAGATTATGTTAATTTAGCTAACATTAGAAATAAAATTTTAATCCATTAATATGTAAGGACAATTTATTAGTTTTCTTATATTTCCCCTTCTCCGTATAAAAAAAAATTATCGGGGATGAAAACTGTGTGTGTGTTTTTTTTCAATATTCTTATATGTAAATCCTTGAATACGTATCAGAAATTATATATTAATAAAAAAAGAAGAAAAAAGGACATGCACATACATTTAAAGAAGATAAATTCTAAAATTATTTTCCATATAATTCATGTACAAAAAAATTTGGGGAGCAATTTAATTCTTTAATGAAGAAACAGTCATAAAAGTTATAGATTTTTTCCCCTTCAAAAGTATAATTACTGACTAAAGTTTCTATACCACTTAAAAGTTAAACCGTTATAAAAAATTAAAAAAATAATACTTTCCCTATTTATATTTAGAGCTACTGGGTGATGCGAATTTACATTTGATAAACTGCATTCCTCTATGCTCCTCACTCAGGGGATTTAATATAATTACTTAACAAAAAAGGGAAGACGCTGCCTCTAATTCATTTAAGAATTTTCAAAGGGAAAAACAAAAACAAAATAAAGTGACTGAAAAAAAGTGTTTTATTTCATCTAAAAGGGGTGAAAACATAAAAGGGCCTACACAGAGCAGTTTTTTGTATTCATGCATATTTTTTCCTCAGAATGCATCAGTTTGAAAAAAAAAAAAAATTGCAGTACTCTCCTGCGATGAGAAGTTTTCACTTTAAAACGAAGATTGAGTAATAGAGCTGAAAGGAATTAACCCCCAAAGGGCTGTCGTAAAAATTAAATTTACGCGCTTAAAAAACTGGAGGCAGCTTTTTACGTTTATCAAGGGACGGTTAAGAGTTTTATATAATGAAAAAAATACCATCCATCTTCTTTTTCTCACATTGTTTTCTTTTCATTTTTATTCTGAAATAAGGCTTTTAAAGTAAAAGTATTTGCACACAATTATTTTAATTCGCATCCGATGATTTAGCAAAGTATAATTTAACTTTCCAATCCTAAAACCTGTTTCTACTTAGTATTTTTAATGAAGCTATAAGGTGTTTATTAGAAGACAAATATAATATAAAACTCTTTTAGAAATTATGTGGTAAACTTTTGAAATTCTCTATCTATATTCAGTTTTACAAATAACTGTGAAAGTAAACTATATGCTGTTGTAATGCAATAGAATTATATAGATAATACTGGTGTGGCATGGATATCAGTATACTTCAGTAATAAACTATGTAATTCAGTGTTTCTCAAACTTTCAATATGTGCGAACCAAGTTTCAATCATAATTTTTATCGCGCCCCCTCCATACAATGACAATGAATTGATTTCAGAAATAACGTACTTTGATACTAAAGCTACTATATGACTTTAATTATTAATCGCACAAATTATCAAGATAGGTATTAAATTCTGTGTATAATTTTGTATATGAAAAGCCCATGGGAGTCGGTAGTAATTATTAATCTTGTTCTCAACAAAGTACTGATAAATTAATTATCAAATACATTGTGCAGTACAAATGCTATTATAAGTATAGATTATATCAATGTATTTCACTTTTATTATGTCATAATGTATTTTGTGTTTTAATTCCATTCAGTAAATTTGCAATTTTTTTAATCTTTTATTTTCGACTTTTTGATATGCTCGCGCCCCCTTAGAAGGTTATCAAGCCCCTCAAGGGAGGCGGGCGTGCCCCACAGTTTGAGAAACGCTGATGTAATTAATAATAGAAACCCTACTCAAGTTCGCATATTAAATTAACATAATATATGCTATATTTCCGTAATAATACCTTAATTAAGAGATACCTATACTATTTTCCGAATTGCAATTGTGTTGTATTAAACTTACATCCCAACAAAAAATGGTTTGATCAGTAATTTCAATGAGTTTAAAAAAATTATTACTTCATATTAAATTAATTTTTATAGCTATTTATTGAATCTGTAAGTTTCAACACCTAGGATTTTTTTCCCTCTCGGGCTCCTAAATGTTCAGCAGTATTCAAGTTATGTTAGGAAAAAAAAATTAGCGTACAAAATCATTCAATAAAAATAATAGTTTAAATAGTATGATGTTTTTCACCCTTATCAGATTTCAGAAGAAAAATAGAATTTTATTTTTGAAGAAATAATAAATAATTATGAAAAATCTCCATATTTAAAAGTTGTATTAAATGTGCTTTATACTTTTATTATTATTATAGTAATTGGATTTCCTGAACGTTTCATATAGTCTGAGGATGTGAGAAAGTATTTTACATATTTATGCTTACATTACAAAACTATAAAGGTTTGCAGAAAATAAATCATATTCCATGTACACTTTTAAAACAATTCATGGATTCCGGAATGCAATATTTTAGAAATAGTTAAAGGAATGCATGATTTGAATTGAATTTCACCAAAAATATATAATATGTACTAACAGGATTTATTCCTCTTAAAACAACATAATTCCAGAAATAAATTTTAATAGTCAGAAATTGAGCTTAGAAGCATAGGAAAAAAATAGATAAGTGCGTTAATGATTTTTTCCTATTAATTTACTTTTATAAGTGCAAATTAATAATATCAACAATAGTTAATATAGATACTAAATATAAATAAAATATCTTTTAAGCAAGCCCTTCAACCAACACAATTATATATATAATTCTAGTTATGTTATTCTCTATAAATTCCCCTCAAGCATAATATTATTAGAAGCATTAGAAAAAACGTAGATAGTTCAATTCATAATCTCTTTGAATAAATAATTGTTGTGATTCACTAATAAATTTAAATTAAATTTTACAAATTGATATATTATGAAGAAAAACTTCATAAAAGGGAAATCACTTAAGTTAATGAAAAAAATCAAAGAAATATTTATAAGTTGAAATGTTCATCTACAGGACGTCATTCTCACTTTATGGAAACGATTTTGTAATTTATTTTATCACTTACATTTTGAGATAAAACTTCGAACACTTCAGAATAATCGTCTGCTAATATTTTCTTTTGGTTGGAATGTAGAACAAACTATTTATTTCGAAAATGGTTCCTAAAATTTATAAATGGCTCGAAGGTTAAGTAATTGTGCTTTCCGGGGAAGAAATATTCGTATCAAGAATTTATAAAGCGGTGTAAAATTCTTCGTTAGTGTATTTCCTAAGAAGCATTTATTATACATTGTTTGAAAGAAAAAAGAATGTCTAGCTGAAATAAAAAGAACACATGAATACGAAACCTCATCCTACGGGTGTCCAAACACAGACAATTACGAAGAAAATCTCTGATCCTAAAAGAAAATCCTGCGACTCAAGGATTCATTGTATCGAAATCAGGAATGTCTTCCGGAACTGTAGGCAAAATCAACCATAAGGGTTTACACTCAAAAACGATATTTGAACCCGAAGTTCATCTGCTTGTGTCAAAACATATTGCTGAGAGAAAATATAATTGTAGAGCATTATATGAAAAACACCTACTGCAGAAAAATGGAAATGTGTGGTAACACTCGATAAGACATGGTTTTATTTGACTTATGAAATAAGATCAATTTACTTTTGCCAAGTGACAGGAATGGCTGTACAAAATGGCTTTGCCTGTGTACATAAACGTTCTCAAAGGAATACATAACAGTTTGTGATACCGCCCCCCTTGGGTGATCGTATTTTTGATTGTCAGCGTGAGCTAGAGGTGTAGGGTTTGCAAAAGGAATAGACATTTTTAATTCTTAATATGTCTTTATTAATAATGGAACTTAAATGTCTAACAATTTAGATAATATTATTTAAGCGAGAATCTATAATGAACAAACACACATTAATAGTTAAACCGAATCGCGTAACTTAGACCACTATAATTATTTAATCCGCCTACTCTCACTTCTTATAATGTTACAAGTCCAAATATAAAATATTTAAATCCTACCTTAATCCAAATTTAGATTCAATCTTATGAAGAAACGTCTGGGCGCGCGTGCAATGGTATGCACCTTGACATAATGATTTATCTTCAGGGTAACTTCACAATTGGCTGTCAATTTACGCTTGTATCTCTTTCAAACATAATATTCCCCAATTTGCCCTTTCACATACTAAAACTTCTGTTATTTAAAAGCTATCTTATTTGCATTTCTTTTTTCACATTTCGCTTCTTGGATTTTGGTTGGAAAAGAGTTGCCATTAATCTTGGCCATCAAAAAACCCAGAGGTTATGTTAAAGAAAAGACGCGTGAGCCCGTCACAAGTTGCCGAATTTTGATACAATGGCAAATTAAGCATTAAAAAAAAAAGCTCAAGTAATGCCAAACTTATTCCAGTCTAAGATCAGCAGAATAATTCAGAACCAATTTTCGAAGTAGAAACTCCATCCTTATTTGAAAAGGACATTGATAAATTTCAGATTCATGTGTACAAAGCCTCTAGTTACCCATCTAAGTCAACTGCGGATAATTTATAATAATAATTAAAAAAAAATGATCAAAAATAGGAAGGAAATTCCATTTGATGACATACTTGTAAAAACGCATGATGCAGTGGACTTTTGTACTTTCGGTCTATTAAAACGTGCATAGGAAAACGACATCCAAGAATACTGAATGGACTTTGGAAAACGATTCAAGAGGAAGGGGTAATATTGGCTTGTGGTAGTACGAAGAAAAAATTTCCTCGATACGCAACTTATTCGTATAATATTTAATTTATTTCAAATACCATAATTTGGATTGGTCGTTTATACTTTTTCTTATTTAATTCATGCTTTTTTTTACTTATTAAATCATTAATCAACGTAACGCATATTATAATTTTTTTTTTACTATTTATTTTAATCATTAGTGTAAAAAAAACGAGTTTTTTTACTTTAGTTAATTAGATTTTTTTGTAGAAAAATTTAATTTTTTCAGTAAACATATAGCATTATCAAGTTGTAAAATTCTGTTGTACTTTCCGAATGTAGCTTCTGACATTTTCGTTGTGTTCAATTATTTTCTTTTATTTTTACTCAGTGAGTTTTTGACGTTAACAAAATACACAAAAACAAATAGAAAAGTTTGAAAAATAAACTTATAAATAAAAAATTAAACACATTTTTTTTTATTTCTTCCAGTTCCTGAACAGAAAAGAAGTCGGGGAAAAAACCGTAGCATTTGATGGCTAGCCGATTGAACAAGAGAACAGCAATCATGTTATTGAAGCGTATAAACCTCTCTTTTGGAGTTCTAGGACCTTTTAGTGGTGTGAGGAATTGAAAATAAATTGGTTCACTTGACTTCGATTTTTTTTTTTTTTTTTTTTTTTTGTGGGAATAGAATTCTATTTTGCCAAAAAAAAGTAGTATGTTAGATTTCTTCTGATGGATTGACTTTTTGAATCTTAAATCAGGAAATGCTGTGTATCAAATGTGTTGATTTGAATTTATTATATAAAATGACAAAATTCAGAAAAAAAAATACAATTGCTGCATATATTATGATACATGATTAATTTTACTGTTAATTAAAAATAAGCTATATAACGTGTGCTTGACTGAGAAAATATACAAAAAAAATTAATTAAATTCAAAGTTTTAATACTAGTTTTAAGTTATAGATACATATTAAAATATACAGTCCTCAATGGTAGAAAATATATTCTTTTGAATACTATATTTCTGCGGAACTCCGTTATATCATATGATATGTATAAAAGATGAAATATATACATTTTCAAACATTTATAAATATAGTTTCATATCACAATATAAAAGCGTTTTTCGAACTGTAGGGTGCGCTTCCCTAATGGGCTTGATATCCCCACGTAGGAGGAGCTAGCATATCGAAAAGTCGAAAACAAAAGATTATTTACTCAAAATACCTTCTGAACTATGAAAAGTACAGAATACTTATCCTATAACTTAAAAACAATTTAAAATGCGCATTAATTAAACGTAACATTCACAAATTTAATACAAATATTGATAATTTGTACGGTTTATATCTAAGGTCAAACACAACACACACACACACACACACAACAACAACACTGAAGCTTTAGGGTCAAAGTACGCTATTATTGCATTCAATGCATTATCATTGTATGTGGAGGGGGCGCAATGAAAATTATGAATTAAAACTGGGTCACCAACATAGAAAGTTTGAGAAATTCTGCAGTATAATAAGAGTAGCTATCACTATTGATGTCTAATTCTAGGTGTTCTTAATGTTCAGAAGAAAACATACATCCTTCCTAAAATCCCTTAAAAGAAAAATATTTTGCAATATTTATAAAAAAAAAAATGTTTTTTGGCAGAAAATAACTTTATGTATTTTTCTCCTCTTCATTTGTAAGCATTAAGGTATCCGACTACGTTCGGAACCGTGATTTTAAAAAAGCGCATAAATGGATAATTTTCATGATATTTAGTATCCCTCAGATTAGAATAAATGCATAAAATTGTTTTAAGGGCATTTTGATAAAAAAAAACTTATTTAAATACAATATTTTAGCAGAAATTTAACTTAGAATAACATTTTTTTCAAAATGTTCTCCTTTTGTGCAAAATGCTTCTATTATAATAATATTTTGCCTGTCTATAGCCCAGACCTCTGTACAGAGGCTCAACTATGAATTTTGAAAAATTCACATTATTTTCAGAGTTACCACCAATTGAAATAATTATTGGTGTTTTTTTTCTTAAAATTGCTCCCCTCAGTTGTCGTAAAATATGGATAAACCCACTTCTAAGTTATATATTTCAAAAATTCTAGTTGAGCCTCTGTACAAAGGTATGAGCTATAGACAGGCAAAATATTATAATAGAAGCATTTTTCACAAAAGGAGAACATTTAGAAAAAAGATTATTCTAAGTTAATTTTTTGCCAAATATTGTATTTAAATAATTTTTTTTTTGTCAAAATATCCTTAAAACAATTATGCTCATGTATTCTAATCTAAGTGACACTAAATACCATGAAAATTATCCATTTATGCGCTTTTGCAAAATCACTTTTCCGAACGTAGTCGGATACCTTAATTGTATTTAGAACAAAGTTTAGTAAAGAAACCCTTTTTCAAATTCACATGACAACTTTTAATTATATACTTGATATTTATTGCTCAAAACTCCTCAGTGTTTATTATATCATTATTTTATTTTACATCAAAAAGGATCGAATGCAATTCTTAAAGATGGCACAATGTTAGGCGATCCATAGATTCTTGCCTCCCCTCAAATGATCAAAGTGTTCTCTCTCTCTCTTTCTCATTAACTCTAATTCAACATCTTTAATGAATATTTCATTTAAATAGTTCTTGTTTGGAGCGTAAATATGACATCCAATTAATTAGCCCGATTTGAATGAGCTTTGTGAAAGACCAGATATTTAAAGAGAAATACAAAAGAAAAAAAAAATTAAGTTTCCTTATTAAGAAGAGTCTGGAAAGAAACGAATAATATTGAGACAAACACATTGACGTATTTCGTATTCATAAATTCCTTGGTAGACTATTTTACATCCAGTCCAAATCAGCTGAAAATGATGTACCGTAAAATCGGGCGTATAACGTGCGCTTTGAACACAAAAAATGAGATTGAAACATAAGGGTGGGCGTTATACGCCGGGTATAAAAACGATAGGTTTAAAAATAACAAAATAGATAAGCATTAAAAAAAATTTTACTTTTACACATATCGAAATACTATTTATTTAAAAGAAATGATATACCTTATGAACTAATAGTGTTTTAGTTCTAGAAATATACTATTATTTCAAAAGTCTGGCATAATATCTCGAATAAATGACTTCAAAACATAAGAACGTTGTATACTAAAATTTTAGATTTTTTCTTTAAAAGCTGGATGCGCGTTAGACGGCGAACATACCTAAAAATTAAAAAAATGCAGTTTGAAAGTATGGGTGCGCGTTATACGCTGGATTTTACGCTATTTTTACGCTACTTTTATGCAATTTTTAAAGTATTTCTAACTTTCTTGGTTCTATTTTTTTTTTTTTTTTTACATTAATCCGTTCAAAATTATTTATTCAATCAATTTTAATCAATACAAGAAGGATCTGCCTTAAATGTTACTACAATTGATCTAATTTCTACTTTATTTTAAGTTTATTGATTTAAAAATAAATGAATTTTCGTGCAACATAGAATAACGCGCACATATCTTTAAAACTGTATTATTTTATTTTTAGAAAAATTCCCTGTAAAATGCACACCCCATTTTTCAATTCCTACTATTCTATTCCTTCTATTTTCAATCGTTAATAAAATACATTTTAAAATGCTCAATTGAGCTGAAATTTTATATAAAGGGTTATTTTGGATGACAATACAGTAATTTAATTATAATTAATACAAATTAATTGATTAAAACTACTTATTCGTAGAATTACAGATACAGCAACTTTGGTATCATTTTTAGCGACCCTTTTAAAGACTCGTGTCAAAACTTGAAAAAGTTTTTTCTCACATTTTAAAGCGTTCATTTGAGCTGAAATTTTATATACACTATTGTTTGGGGTAAAAATATGATAATTTAATTATTATTGGTTAATACTAGAACCATGGATGGGGTCATTTTGACCCAAAAGCAATTTTCTTTCCGATTTTTTCAAAAAAAATACTTACGGAATTGAACCAAAGTTCTTGAAATTTCCTATTCTTATACCAATCATATTCTGTGAAAATATGATATTTTAATTCTTATCACATTTTTTGTTGTTTTTGTTTTTAATACTTATACTTAAACAGCAGAATGTGTCATTTTGACCCCATTATAATCAAAAGTACTAAATTTGCAATTCAACGTTTCCTGGAATGGAAAAAGCTTTTTCAATCGTCTTTCCATTTCCCAGATGTTACCAGAACAATACTTCAAGGTCAGTAGATTGTTACTGATAGCCGAAGAACAGCTAAGAATTTTGTTGTAGTAGTAGCCAGTGTTACAGCCCCCCCTCCTCTAGTCATCATTCCGTATGGGAAAAATGCCGCTGTTTAGTGCAGTGTTGCCAGATCGTGCGATTTTTCGCGAATTTTGCTACTTTTTAAAACTTTCCACTACTGTTTTTATCCTATTGCTATTTCACGAATTTTATGCTGCTTCACTTGAAGATCCTGCTACGTTATGCTACTTTCAACCATGTATAAAAGTATTACAACAAGTTTGGAAATAATTGCAAAAAAAAAAAAAAAAAAAAAATAGTGACCTTAGTCTTTAAAGAAAACATGAAGTTGCAATATATTTTACCACTCCAAAACGACGTGAAACGCTTTAATTTCTCTCTCCTCGCCAACGCTAAGTATCAGAGCCTATCTATGCGGGACTCTTCTATTTTGGTACTTTTTTTCCACTGAAAGTGGTAGAAAAAAAGAAATGATGGGATTCTTTCCAATCCCAAAAGAAGCATGAAAATGAAACACGTAATATTCTTAAAAAATAGGTTTGGAGAGAATTTCTACATAAATATTAAACTGGAAAAGTAATTGTGAAAGGATAAATTCTTATAGAACTAAGTATATTGTATAATTATCATCAACGGTGCTGCATTGAATTAAAGAATAATAATCTATTTTTGATATTAAATTACATTGCATCACTGAATTTATAAAAAAATTGCCTACAATGACAAAAGTAAGCACTCATCATCTAGAGAGATTATGTGCTAAAAATCTGATTAAATCCCTTTTGAAAGGTTTTTACCTCGATTCAGTGACTCGTACTACCTCGCATTGCGGGTGGCCCAGGGATTCTAGGGGGCTCAATGCCTGACTGACGCCAATACATATTAGGGCTTGGGGTTCTAAAACTGACTTTGTAAGGGGCCCTAATATTTTCCGTTGCACCACTGCAAGAATTCCTCTCTTTCCAATCAACTACTTCTCTTATACTATCCCTTTACTTAAATAAATACAAGGATAGAATTAAATATTGTTCAATTACAGCTGCCAATTTTAGCAGAATTTGAGCGGATTAATTTGCTCTTTCAAAGTGATCATGTTGATCATTGCGAATTACTGAATGCATTTTTGAATCCATTTTTAAGATATCTAGCTATATTTGCTTTAAAGCTTTACAACCTACCAATAAGTAATGCCACTGTAGAAAGAACATTTTCCAGAGTGACGTCAAAAAAGGCAAAATTAAGGAATTGAATGTGCCTCAAACTGTTTGAGTCATTCTCAGAATCAAAATCACTTTGGAAGAATGAGAGGCTCAAGTGTAGTATAGGGCAATGTTTCTCAAACTTTCAATATTGGCGACCCAAAATTCAATCATAAATTTCATCGCGCCCCCCCCCCCTCCGCTAGACAATAACAAGGTATTGAGTTCAATAACACTATATTTTGACGCTAAACCTACAATACGACTATGAATTCTTAAGTGCCATCGGCGTATATAAACGTCTCACTCTGTCAGTGAATTAATTGCCCTGGACGTATGTATACGTCTTTCCAAAGTACAATCTTTTACGAAGGACTTACTAATTTCAGAAAATTTGCTTATTTATTCCTTTCAACCCTTCCCCCATATACCACATACGCTCCCTTACTTGTTAAATGGTGGCATTGGGAAGCGAATTGTCTCATTTTTAAATGGCATGTAAGGGATGAATTATAAACCGTACAAATTATCAAGATAAGTGTTAATTCTTACATATAATTTTATATATGGACCAGCCCATGGGATCACTGGTAATTATTAAATTTGCTCTTAGTATTGTTATATTAATTATAAAATATATTGTACAGTACTGATATATTTAAAAGTGTAAATTTGTAGTTAATTTTTTATTTATGTCAGAATGTATTTTGTTCAGTAAATTAATAATTTTTTTAATAATCCTTTGTTTTTGAATTTTAAATATGTTCGCCCCCCCCTCGTAGAATTATCGCTCCCCTCTAGGGGGGCACGCCCCACAGTTTGAGAAACATTGGTATAGAGGGAGGGGGCACATCCGATTTAGCGATTTTTCTTCGGATTTGGCAATTGATATTGACAACAGTTTGGACAGTTGACATTGACAACAATAACCCAAAAAGCTTCAAGAAACAATACTATTTTATAACTCAATAAAATCTGGTGTGGACATTGCCGACCAAATGGCTCGGAAATATTCTGTGAAGGCAGGATCAAGAAGCTGGCCAGTTCATGTATTATACAATATTCTTGATCTTGTAGGGATTAATTCATGGATTTATACAAAGAATGTTTTAGAAAAAAACTTACGAGAATAGAAAATCATTAACAACTCATTGAAGTGTTGCGTAATGCGTATAT
The DNA here is from genome assembly GCA_019973955.1 of Trichonephila inaurata madagascariensis. NCBI lineage: Eukaryota > Metazoa > Arthropoda > Arachnida > Araneae > Nephilidae > Trichonephila > Trichonephila inaurata. Next base: position 24,342 of record BMAV01006772.1, read on the forward strand.
TCACACAAGAAAGCACAAGTCAGATACACAGACAAAAGCGGATATTACTGCAGAATCTGCGAAGATGCTGAAAAGGTTCATTGCTAATATTTTAAGTGTAGAAACAAAACTTTACATATTTGTTCTGACTGTAAAATGCCGATATGTAGAAAGGGTACAAAATATATAAAAAGAAGTTAACCAAAATGGGTATGAACTTTATAAAAAATCTTGACTGTTTAGAAACTTAATATTTCTATTAAAGTTATCTGTATATTTTATTAACTGTATACAATATTCGATATTGTAACATCTTATTATTTTTTATCACTTAGAATAACAATTAAATGTTAAAAATAAATAAATGACATTGCCAAATAATTACAGTGTACTTTTAGCATAGCAACACGGATTTTTATTAATTGGGGTCAATTTGATCCAGCCCGCGGTTTTAGGTATACCGAAACAGCCGCGGTTCTAGTGTTAAAATTAATTGACTGAAACTAATTATTTAAAGGATCATATACCTTTTAAAATTTCCGGAAAATCAATTTTTTTATTATTATTTTATTTTATAGAGCAAACTTTTCTGAGTTTTTTAAAAGAAACCGCATGCAGATATTCCCAATATCACGGAAGTTATTAAGAAAATAAAAAGAGCAGAAAAGGTAATTTAAATATTGTTTACATTTCGGCTCCAGGGTG
>BMAV01006772.1:35265-46040 GCA_019973955.1 Trichonephila inaurata madagascariensis
AGCATTTATTTTTTTATTTTGGCCTGTGTTCTAGAAAATATATTGGTAGTTGATTCTCAGATTCTTCGCTTTGGAATGTGTATGTCTTTTTCTATATATAGATAGATAGATAGATACAGTCATGCCTATAAATTAAGGATGATTCAGAATCAAATTGAAATCGAACTCTAGACTAAAAAATTCGTTTGTAGAATTATCCCACGAAGTTTCAACAATAATATGCAAATTACAGAAGGGCACCAGATGACACCGATAGTACGTCATAATGACGAAAGCGTAAAAGAGGGGTATATAAGGAAGGATGGAATAGAAGCAAAATTGTTCACAAGCATTTTATAAGCCACACAGTGACATAACCGAATAGTTATGACGCAGATGAAGCATGGGGATATTTTTTCATTGTAAAATTATCGAAAACATCGTACATAGCAAACTAAAATTGAAGTATCAGATGAACTTGCAATTACCCAGTTTCATCTCTAGACTTTAACATCGATTCCCAGATGGCGGAAATGCCAATAGATGTTACAATACAGATGTTACAACGCAGAATGAAGAGCGATGCTTGGCATTGACTCCAAAAAGAAGCAGAAGGAATACATCATCTGACTTGTCTGATCCGATATCTGCAGCCACTGGTACAACCGTTTCAAAACAAACCACGAGCAGACTGTTGGGACATATTGGTATATATCCTCGCAGGCTTCTCAAATGTGTTTTTCTCACTGCACCTCACAGTTTACAAGGGATAGCCTAGAGACTGGGTTAACCTGCATAAAATATAGACATCGTCAGAGTGGGCATGTATTTATATTTTCCGACGAGTCTAGGTTTAGTTTGAAGTCTAATTCACTTCGGACATGCATATAGAGAACGCCAGGTACCCGTCACATTCAAGGCAACATCATTGAACTGCACGGTTACGGTGGTGTAAGATTACTCGTTGTAGGGAAATTTTACTGAGCTTTAGAATATATCTGCATGTTCAAATCGGAACCATGATGAGCCAAATTTATAGGGACATCGGTCTGAAACAACATTCACAAATGCTTAGCTATTCCATTAGCACGGAATTTGCTTTTATGGATCACACACAACACCCATTTTCATCAAGAAAATATCGTAAACGAATGTCTTCAGTCTGAGTTTATTACTCCAGTAAATGCTTAGCATTCTTACCTGTCTTGAATCTTCAACCCTACCACGTCCTACATGTGTACCGAAATTTCGAAATGCATTGCTTGCTGTGTGTGCGGAGAGTAATCTTCCCCAAGATCAGCTCGATAATTTAATACCTAGCATTCCTAGGTATTGTAGGGGCTGTATTTCATCACATTTGAGACATCATATGTATTAATTATCATACAAACCGTGCAACAATAAGCTTTTGTAAAGAAAGTATCTTTTTAAAATTGTTCCAGAGAGCAAAAATCGTTGTTTTTTTTAATGGTATCACACATACGCTTTTTTGTGCTTATCTTTTGTTTAATAAATAAGCTTAATGAATAAGTTTCCATTTGTTTTGCTTCTGAACCTGTACTTTTCGGAGGAATCATTATCCTTAATCTATGGAGATGTGTGTATATGAGTAGTTAGTTACAGTTTAATACAGGGGATGCCTATTGGATAAATCAATATAAATATTTGGAACAGATTGCTTCAAAATTGCACTCGTAATAAATGTTGAGATATTACACCGGAACACTTAGCCATGTTTAGCTCAGATCTCTAAAATAATGACAGTTTGAATAACTATAATACATGTTTTAATACACAACTTAAAATATAATTTACATAAAAATTGAAAATTTTAATACCTTAAAAATATTTACATTAAAATTAAAGTTTAGAGGATTAATTAAACTAGAAAGAAATATTGTTTGAGTGGATCAGGGTAGAAGGGAAGTAAGTCAAAGAAATTTGAGTGCAGCAAAAATGTCCGAGATATAAAAAAGATACCAAGTAAAAAATTTCAAGCAGTGATAGAAAAAGAAATTCTGATTGGCTATCAAAAATGTCAGGGAAAAAAACTCTTGCGAAAGCTTGAAAAACAGCGAAAAAATTTGAAATAAAAAAAAATATTTAAAATGATTGAACTAGTAGTTAAACTGCAGCTAACACAGCACATCCCAAAGGCAACTAAATATAGATAAATTATATAAACTGAGGATTTATTTTAAAAAATGCCTTTGGAAAATTCAATTAAAAATATATTTTAAACTTTTACCATAAAATAAATTATCGAGTAATAAATTTGCTCAAAAAAATTTGACAGTTTATGTTTAATATATATATGTAATACTCTTGTACTTATATAAGTATATATATATATATATATATATATATATATATATATATATATATCGTCTTATTCTCTACAAAGAAGATATAACATCCAACAATCACATTCGAAAAACACATAGACAGTATGAGCAACAGAGAATAAAAATTACAAAACGGATGCTGCAATATTATATACATTGCTGACTTAGGACAGCTAATATATAAAATAATTTATATAAAAGTTATATATATATATATATATATATATATAAGTATTAAATACTATCTTTTTAAACATATTTTTCTTTGATGGTTTATAAAATAAAATGATCTATCATTGGAAGTAAAAACTATACTTCTACATATTTTAAAAATTAAACATTATAGATGCATCAAAATTCAACTATAAGTGTTAAAATCTTCCAATTTTCCTGTCATATTACTTATATATGAAAGGAAAACAAATCTTCGTACAATGGCTAAATATGTGTTTCCATTAGCTCTTTTAAATAATTGCTTTCGACTAATTAAAATACTCCAAGAATAATTTATTGATGTCGAAACTCCTAAATAATTTTTATTGATGTTGAAACTCCTAAATAAGTTTTAATAAATAGTTAAGTATTTATTTTTTTAGAAGATTTTAAACTATTAATATTCTGTAAGTGCATAATTGTATCGAAAAACTCAAAGCAATTATAGCATATTTAAATTATAATAAATATTTCTCATTTTTCTTAAGACTATTGCTAATTTCAAAATATTTTAAATGAAAATTTAGATAAAATAATCGTGAATGCGGCTTTAGCATTGTTATCAAAATATTTCAATCATTATTTTTATTTTCTTTAATACATTTAGATTTTTATCAATACACATTTGACATTTTAATTTCTATTTTAGTAAAATCATTCTAAAATAGGAGTTGGAATACTCTTGTGCGTGCATATAACTCCTCAGCGAAACCACACTTAAATGAATTCTACTGAAAACAATTTTTTTATCCCATGATCAAACTTGTTAGATTTACAAAATTTTTGGGTTTCTCTATAAATATAGTTGAATATACTGGAAACACAATGTTATTCTTCTTTCTTATCTCTCGAAAATGTTGCCACAGCTGATTCCCTGCTTATTCATAAGTGCGTCCGCATTTTGTGCCTACTACTGTGTTGCCAATAGCAATATATTTTCTCTTTCTTGTCACTTTTGAATCGAGCATCGCCTTTAGCATCAAGATCATTTGCACATTGAAATGCTTATTTTTACGTTATAATAGAACGTAATCACAATTTGCATTTTTTTCAATATATTTTTTATCCTTTAAAAAGTTTTTTCTTTTATTGTTAATCCAGTTAACTTTGTTAAGAGTTACGGGGAAATATTAATATTCTTTTGTATTGAAACAGTATAGAGAATGATATATATGTTAATCTGTCCATTGTATAATTGACATTGTATAGTTATATGTTTTTAAATCATACAATAAATATTATGAATTTATCACCTGTTTTAAACTCAAGAAGGTGATATAAATTGGACATACGAAAACATTTTGTTCAAAATGATTTAACACATTTTTCAAAATTAGTTTTAAATGATACTTGAATTATTTTACATTTTTTTAATGCAGTGGGCTCTCAATCTTCCAAAATGTTTTATCACATTCATATTAAATCGATATTTTACTTTCATGAGAGAGGAAAATTAGAATTAAACAAACATTTCTTGTTTTTCGATTCTTCAAATATTTTTTTGTTTACTTTTTTTGTTTTGTTAAGGATCACAAAGAAAGGCAAAAAGTAAACAGTTGATACAAGTCTGTCGTTTGAAAAATATATTTGTACATTTCAATTTCATAGTGTCAGCGAAATTAAATAAATAAACTATAAATAAGCATGATGTGTTTTTAAATGATAGCAACAATACGATTACGATTTCTTCTAGTGCATTTCACATCTAGTTGCTCGATCTTTCTTCACAACTGTCAGTCCACGGTTAAGATATTGAAAACATTCATTGCTTCTAAAACACATTTCAGCCAAAACTGTAATTAATGGTAGAAAATAAATTAAGCGACAGATTGAAAAAAAATCAACTTATAATAGACGCTTAAAAAAATATTTTTGTTATATGTTTCATCATCACATTTAGTTATTATCAGATTTGTCCTTCCAAAATATTCAGATACAATGCAAAATTATTTATCCTTTGCGTATTTGAATAAAATCTGTGCTATTACATTGATAAATCAGCAATACCATCTTATAAATGCATGGGCATTATAATTAGGAATTTTTATTTTTAGTAATATTAAATATTTGTGCCTGTCATTTATCTTACTTATCTAATCAGAAAAGATGATTATTTAGAAGTATTTATTTATGTTTATATATTCTCTTTCATAATATTCTAACATTTGGAATAATACTTTGGACATTACCAGGAAGAAGGGAAAATAAAATAAAATAAATATTTGATAACTTTTGATATATACTTTTTTTATTTTAGGAAAGTAATTATTTTGTGATACAATACTTCAAATAACAAGACATTATTCGCTTAAGTACTGTTGCAAAAAACGTTCACTAAAATGCTTCCTGTTATTTAATTTAGATTTTAGGATAATGGAATTCATTAACGGCTTTTCATTTCGTGCTTTGTATCATCAAAGAAAAAAAAAAGTAAAGAGAACATCTGGATTCTGCTTTAATCTAGAAAAATAAAATAAAATGTAAGCAACGAAATAAATAAATGAATACTCTAAGACGTATACACAGACATGTTTAGATTTAAAATTAAACTTATGTACACAACCTTGTTGTCATGATTGTTTTTTTTTCAAAATAAAGGAACTTATCTCATTAATGTCCTTGTAAATCTTTAAGAGATCGCTTAAAGTTGTATACTTTAATTAGTGGAAATCTCATTTTGGATCATTTTTATTATAAGTTTACAATGTATCGCACTTTTCAATATACCGTTAATAGTGGCAATGTGGAATCCCATGCTTCTTTCTTGACTTGTATTTCATTAAATGCATTACATTTATTAATTTTGATTGCTTATGTCTCACACAGTTTTTATCCTTAAAGCTTTTATCAATAACCAAAATGATTCGTATATATATGTATATAGATACATAATATTTCTTAATTATATTTGATATCATGAACTAACTTGGTCGGGAACTTTAAAATTAGATATTTCAGTAATTTGTATTTCTACATTTTCTCTTCTTTGAAAATTTAATTAATATTTAAGTTTACACATAATTGTCATATATTTTCTGATTACAGCATAATGTTGCATTTTTTTTAGAGTAACATTTATGAAAAATTACATACTAAAACGATGTTCATATACACATTGTTTTAAACCTTTGCATTTAAATATCTATGTTTCTTTAATTGTAATTTTTGACAGTGATTAAAGGCTACAAATTTTGGAATTTTTAAACTTTTTACATATTTTTAAGTAAATATATAACTTTTTATACTATATGGGGGACTTTAATTTTCAAACATTAAATTCAGTACTTTTTTCTCAAAGTAAGTTTTTTTTTTTAACTAAAATCTTGTTTATCTATTTTGGGCACTATTTTGGTATATATATAAATAACATAAATTAAAATACTAAGTGAAAAATTTGTATAACTACAAGGCCAAAGAAGAAAAAAATTGGATACCAAGAAACATAACAATCCATGATACCGAAAGTGTGTGTGTGCTTAGTAATGCCCTTTAACTTTAACTAAAGAACTTTTTAATTTATATAATTGTCCTTACTTATCCTTCATTATATATATATATATATATATATATATATATGTATACTCCCATGTAAATAATTATCATTAACTACCCATCCCAAGGGAATTATCGGGACTGTATCTTTTGAAAATGAACATCTCTGCATTTTTAAAGTAATCTTACTTAACTTTCTATTGGAAGATATCTTTCTACCAATAGCACGCTACTTCTATGGAAATGGTGCGAATTGCAAGCGTTCCTGTTGCCGCTTTATATAAAAAGTCATGAGATAAGAAAAATTCTGTCTTTAGTCTTCATAATGCTGCCTTACAACCAATTTGTCTCATGTCTGCTTGTTGGAATGTCGATGCGGTAAGTGCTGTCCAGTAGTGTTGTAATTGTCTTACCACTGAAGTCGCTTCCACATCATCTTGTCTACTTAAAGCTGTGGGAGAGAACAATGAATGACTATGACACCTCATGGTAAATCTAATTTATTATTATGAATTATAATATTCCAGAACAAGTAATCTATTAAAAGGGAGCCCTAGAAGTGATATAAATAAAGCAACTAACTTACGTGAATATGAAATCAGATTAGTTTTGCTTTAATCCATCCTATCCTATTAATTCTGGATTCACTAATTTAGTCTAGTAGCCCAAATCCATCCTTTATTCAAGAAGTGTAATTCTAGTTGTTATCATAGTAACACTGCATTAAGAAGCTCCGCTCCTTCTGATCTACGATTATTAAACTCGAACTTTTTATGCTTTAACTAATTTGCATCTCAGGGTTTTTTCTTGAGAGGGATGGCTGTGAAATAAACGCAAATGCTACCCCAAAGATTCTCCAAGAGGATTAGTTGGTGAAAGTCGCTTAAAGACCCGTCAGAGTGTTTTATAAATGTTTGTGATTGTAAATAAATGTTGAAGCTACTTAAGAAGATGTATCCTTATATTAAATGATTAGTACATCATTACAGCCACTGTTACAACCAAAATCTTGCTAATGGAAATAATAAAATTGTCCACTCGCCAACTACGACATAAGACGTCAGTAAAAAATAACCTGTCATGCAGATTTGCGAGAAAATCCTGTTTAAAGTTATTCCTGAGCGTTGTGAAATAAAAAAAAGAAGTAATTAAAATGACAAAAAATGTGGGATCGTCAACAAAATTATTTAAAAAAAAATATAAATTGTTTCCTGTGAAAAAAAAAGTCTCAAAATTGCAACAATCTTTATTAGATTTTGAAAAATGCTATATGTGGTATAGTGAAATTTAAAATGTTAATCCAGAAAAAGCTAAAAATTCGTTTTAAGTTAAAAAGATCAGTACCAGAAAATACCACCCCCTTGTGAAATCAAAAATGTTAATTCCATCAAATATCATTCGCAAGAATGGAAAAATGTAACATTATCAGATTGGATATCTAATACAAAAGTAATGTCTAATACAGAATTTTCCTTTATTATGTGAAACATTTAAACTGATTTTTTTTTTAATTTCTTGTTTTATTTTAAAATTATTGAATTCTAAAATATTTAGATGCTCAAGTTTTTAAGAATCTTAGAATTTTAAATGACCTAAAACTAAAAATTTTTATAAATTATATATTTTTTATATCTTTAGTTTTGACTGATTGGTTTTGAAAAATGCATAGTTCATAGCTAATATTTTTAAAATTTGATTTTATGTCCTAAATAAGAATTGATAATTTCATAATTTTTTCAAGTGATTTTTAGAAATAAAGACTGAAGTAATACCAAATATTTGAATTTTTTTATGCTGAGAATTTTATATGCAATTTTTTAGATATTTTTAACGCTTTAAGAATTTTACAATACAATTTTTTGATACAATTGACTTGATATGAAAATGAGCATTTTTAAATATGTATAAAATGATAATTCTTCTGAGAGCAGCTGAGAATTTACTGATAAATATATAAAAATAAAGAAATATGTTTACATTTATAAGAGAATACAAATGTAGAGAAAGTATACAAATATATAAAAATACTCACACAACTGCACTAGAATATATTTAGAAATATACATATACAGAAAAATTAAACATAGAGACTATACAAATACATAGGAAAATAAATGTAGATAAAAATAATAAGAAATAAGAAAAGTATTCAGGATAGCTAAGTGAGTACACTAGAGGAAGCTACATCTTTGACTGTCAAAATACTATTGCCTCCAAACTTGTAACTTTGGTCAAAATATATCAATGTTTTTATACGTAGAAGTTTCATGTATATACAAATAAATCATGAGAGAATAATAACCATAGTAACAATAATAATAACAATACAAGTTTTTTTTTTTTTTTTTTTTTTTGTTGACTTCAATTTTCAGGCTTGTGATTTTTTGTTCTTTTTGGGGTTATTCTAAAAAAAGGAAAGAAAATACAAATAAAAAAAGAAACAATTGAAAAATGTCCAGTGGAACGAAAAATATCTTCAAATTATATCGATATAGCAATAAATAGGTCAGTCAAATACACGACTTAAAGTATGAAAATCTATGGTTCAATTGAAATTAGAATGAGGAATAAAAAAGCTAGGAAACTTTACGACATCTAGTCGAAAAGACATCGTTGAAGAATTCAGTTATAAAATAACAGACATTTGTGTTGCACAACATTTCAATACGAGTTACTGGAATGTTGATGTTTAGAAAGTTCTCGTCTTAAGAACGCATGCTGTATTGCTTAGTGTCAGAACTCGTGAGTTTGAAGGAAACGAAAATATAGATTCGAACTTTAATAATTATGTTCAGAAGGACATTACGTATCTATATTTAAACATATGGACTTCCTCATTCATGAATATATGATAATTAAATGCAAATTTTGTACATGAAGAGAAGCGAATTATAAATTATAAAGATAATTTATAAAAATAAATAAAAAATACCAATATTAGCTACGTTTTCTAACGTTAGGATGTAAGAAAACATTTTTTTTTTGGCAAAACAGGAATTACATAGCTGTAGTATGCAGTATTTACTTTGTGTCAGTAACAAATGATAAATACTGAGCTAAATGAAAAAGTTAATATCATATTTAAATTTTAAATGAAATGTTTTAGTTTAAATTATTTTCCCAGGGTTTTTCATTTCAAATTAATCTAGAAACCGGAATTTTACAGAAAAATTAAATTCAAAAATAAATATCGGATGATTGCGAAGTGTGTGTTGAAAGATGATATTAAAAATGTTTATATAATTCATAAATTTTGTTTAATGTTTATTTTTTCCAAAAACTTAACTTGAAAGTGAGACTCATACATGTATAGCAAATTTATTCAAAAGATCTAGTGAAAGATTTTAAAATAATAATTATTATTAATTATTTTTAATTATTAATTATACATTAATCATTATTTTTCTACATAAATTAATTGACAATTTTCATGCACAAATATTAATTTGAAAATATATATTAAATCTCTCGAAGCATTTGAATACGTTTTTCTTAATGTGTTTATCTCTTTAATGGAAAGAGAAGAAAACAAAATAAATGTGGATAAATGCATAAATTATTATATTTAACTAATACAGGGGGAAAACCAGTACGAATAACCTTTTTTTATTTTATAAAGATCACAAATGAAATAATTTTCTGTTGTAGTGTTCTTCTTTTAAAGCAAAAAAGATATATACTAAAGCAGAGTATTTTATGGTGATTCCTACAATGGATAGCTTTCGTTTATAGCGGAAGAAAATAACTTGGTGTTGATAGTCTACGCTGCAGTTGCTGTTCTATTTCTTATCTGGGATTTCACTCGAATGTTTCGTCTTACGATTGCAGACGCAATAACCGAGCAAATGTGTTTTGTAAGCCCTCTATATCTGTTTCTATTTAAAGGTGGCTCCGTTTATATGACTTCAAGTTTTTGAAGTTGCATATAAATGTATACTGTTTTCTTTTTTAAACTTATAATGGGAGTTTTCTCCCTATCTATTTTAAGAGATCTTCCATTGAAATTCTTATTTAAATTTATAGCTAGTCGTTATAAAATTGATTACTATTGAAGTTGAAGTAGTACTATAAATTTAAAGGGAATACGTAGCAAGAATGCGGGAGATGGCTTCTGATAAAAAAAAGATTTTCAATGATTATAAAAAAATTTATTGAATTACATATTGTATTTGTTGTATATGTATTAAAATATTTAAATTACATGTTATTGAAGCTTATAACATTAATTAATTAATTAAGCTTCGATTAATAATCTTAAAATTAGATAAAATAATTAAATAATGACGTAATTACATTTTGCGGATGAAATATATTTTCAATTTTACGTAAAGTGTTTTACTTCGTTAATTAATATTTATTTATATCAGTGTTTCTCAAACTGTGGGGCACGCCCCCCTGGGGGGCGCGATAAACCTGCGAGGGGGGCGCGAGCATATCGAAAATAAAAGATTAAAAAAAATTATTTACTGGAATGAAGTAAAAAACTTTCTGACATAATAAAAAACACACATTTACACTGATATAATTTATATATATCATCTGCGATATTACGTCATAAAAAATAAAAGCTTCTTCTTCAAAACCTCATTATCTATCTTTGAGATACTATAACCAAATAAAAAACATTTTATTTGATTTGCGGTAATCCCATGATGAGAGATTTTTTTATTACGTGTTCTTTTTAAATTTAAATTACTACTCTTTCAGAGAAAAAACAAAACCCAGACCCATACTCAAAAATTTTGG
>BMAV01006773.1:18869-49567 GCA_019973955.1 Trichonephila inaurata madagascariensis
AAAAAAAAAATTATTAAACGAAATCTTCCTACTTACAGATCCCTTTCCAAGAGAATCAAGAGTCCTGGGTATCTTTGAACGTATCTTTTGAACTACCCTTTACACTAACGAGCATAGATAGATATCGAGATAGATGACAATCAATTTTGGTAGGCTTTGAATTGGTTGATTGTCAAAAATGTAAATTTGCTAGGTTCTAATTTGGTTGGTTGTCAAAAATGTGTAAGCTGTTTAAGATGTGTGTGGAAAAGATGTAAACTGTGATATGAGTGTTATGATATAATCTTCACAGCAAGATCACTAACATGCTGACTTTGAAATCCTATTGTTGTGTGGTGGATTTGGAATCAGAAGTAGCAAGACGACTAATATATTTGTGATGAATATAAGTTCTTAAGAAGTTAAAAGGGTATTCATGATCTAAACAACATTTAAAAATTTTTTTGATATTATTAAATTTATCGATTTTGTGGGTAGTTAAGTTATCATTTCTAAATAAAAAATTCAAAATAACATTTCTGTAAATTGATAAATGCATGTTACTATTCCATACAGGAATTTTAATTATATGGAACTTAAAAGAATCACTTTTGTCAAAAATGTTACTGACTACATTATTGTTAATAAGATGCAAATCTTAATCCAAGAATTCTACCATATTAGAGTTAAAGTTAGTTTTAAGGAGGTTGAGATAGTCAGGGTAGAATGTAATATTTGGTTTATATTCATTAATATTTATTTATATATTATAATTTTTATTAATAATAATTTGGTTTATATTCATTAATTGAGAAATATTGTAAATATATATGATTATCATGTGGTAAAAATTTCAAATTATTGTTTTGTTTTATTGCTAAGTGACATTGGTTTGAAGAAGGATGCTTTTTCGAGTGCACTGATATATGTTAAGGATCCTGTGAATATTTAACGTACTAGTAAATCAAATTTCATAACTGTATGTCAATTTTTGTACTAGGAGTAGCCTTTTAAAATCATTTCATAAGTTTCAAGCTCTTCCCTTAAAAATTAAATGGTTAGCTTTTTAAGAAATATTGATCCCAAAATCTGTTTTACATCACACATACGCATAGAATGCAACCAAAAAAATTATGAAAATCATTAAATTATTAAATTTTGTGTATATCGTACCATCCCAGTAAAAAAAAATATGTTGGAGTGTAATTAATCATGTTTTAGTTCATGCTATATCCAGCTGCTGCATACCTGACAATTTGTATGATTTTGAAAGACAAATGTTATATGGTATTATATGACAAAATTAAACCAGGCATCGGTCTACCAAAATGAAAGAAAACAAAACTGGAAAACAGAAGAGGAAATATTTATGTACAAAAGTGACGAAACGAACATAGTATTGCACCATCCATAAATATTTCCCAAGATTTATGACTGACAAAAATTTGCATCCAAATGCATCCAGTGAATCCTTATTACCAAGCAGTAACTCAAAGACTAAAGTAATATAAATTTGTTTTGGCGAAAATTCTCATTACATTGAAAAATATAATTCTACATATAAATAGAAAAGAAAAGAAAAAATGGGCAACCTTTTACAACAATAAAATATTTTTACTATTTATATTTTTGAAATTAAATTTATTATTTCTTTTTTTAACTTGTTCGTTGTAATTTATACCACATTTTAAACAAATTTTTGAGTATTTTAAACGTTTGGGAATTCCCCAATGTTATACACCATGTAGATCCGATGAAATACATGTGAATTTTTAAGACCTCTAAAATATCAATTTCACAAAAAGTTTTTTTCCTTCAAGTATTAATGGAATTTTTTTTATAAGTATAAAAACATAGAGGGCTATTTTATTTATTATTATTTCCTTAAGGCTAAAGATTATAAGAATTTATAGATTAAATTTTCTCGTGATTTAAATGCAAGGCACATTTCTGAGAAAATTATTTTAAAAAATTCTCTCTCAGATTAATTATTGGTTCATAAATTTAAATTAAAAAATATTCAAGGAAATAAAAATAAATAATATCATAGAAATATTTTTATTACCGCTTTAATAATAAATTTTGAAAGTACTGTGATTTTTTAAAAATCTTTTTTGTTAAATTATATTGCATTGTTGTATAGTAGTCTTAACTGGTAGTAGGAATTATTGATAGCATTAGAAGTATGGAATATATATGTTACGGTGTAGAACACCAAAATCTAGAGAATGTCGACTTTCACCGGTGAATGTCAACATTCAGATTGTCTCTTGGTGTATCTCCGAAATATTTGCTAAATATTCTTATTTCTGACTTACACCGGTAAATGTCGACAATCACCATGCACTAATGGTGAATGTTGAACACGTCGGACATTTATAATTTCTTCTACGTAATTCAGTCGCGATAAATTTTTCGCCTCTCTTTCCTAGAGGAATGACCAAGAACTTAAATCACACAGTACATTCAAAATGAGAAAGGAAAATTATAGAAGTTAAAAACTTACTCAATTAACAGTACGTTCTATAAATGAGAAAATAAAGAAATATTAATAAAAAAACTTACTAAATTATGTGATTCAAATCTTACTTACTGCAACAACTTAAACTATTATGACACTTTGAATTGCACAAGAAGCCCTTGCTTTTACAACTGTTTTTAATTGTGGAACACTTCCTTTTGCAATGACAGCATATATAGGCTTTCCCGCCGCTTCTCGAAGTAGCTGCAGCTGCAGTTGTTTCTCTCAGCGACATTTATTGAAAATAAAAATCTCATCTATGGAAAGTATAACTTTTGCTTACAAATTACGAACTAATTACGCATGTAAATCTGCTTGAGGGTACTATTTTTCATTTGCAAGTTTTTAGAAGTCAGAGTCTTTTCTATTCCAACAACAATGCGAACACATTTCGGTTATATGTACAACCACGGTCGACATCAGGGACTTGTATTCGTACAATATTACTATATTGAGCAGGAGCAAATTTTTTTGTGAGATTCGTAACATTTTTGTTGCTTGCAGTATAAGATTCTCTTTAGCAGCCAATCTTTTTTTAGAAATTAACCCGTGTTTTTCAGTCAGAATTTGATGTGAAGACGGGGTAGATTGCAAGTCATCTTCAATATTTTTATTTGGAATATGGTTTTCGGTATGACAACCGCTCAAATTTTTTTCAGAAGTATTACTAGTTTCTTCAAGCTTTTCTTAAGTTTCAAAAGTATTGGAAGTTTCTTCAAGCTGTTCCTCGGTTTCAAAATTATTGGCAATTTCTTCGAGTTGTTCTTCGGTTTCAATATTTGTGATTTGATCTCTAGGCAAAAAAGACGATGCTATGACTCTTTTCGCTTTAACGCCAAACAAGGCTTTATAAGGACTTTTGCGTATTTTTTCATGGTATGTAGTGTTCTTAGCAAATTAAACAAAGGATAAACCTCCTGACCATTTACTTGTATCGTTATCGTTCATTCATGTTGTTAGCATATTCTGTATATCCTGATTGGTCCTTTCAACTGAGCCTTGTGTTTGACTATGACAAGGCCTTCCATGAATTAGCAATTTTCCACATAGCGCATATTTCAGTTATGACTTGATTTCTGAATTCTCTATCATTATCTGATTGCAATATTGCTAAGACACCAAATGTTAAAAATATTGAAAGAACATGGTATGCTACTTCTACAGCTCTCTTAATTTTCAAAGGTCGTAGCTGGACAAACTTAGTTAAATGATCTTAAAGCACTATTATGAACTTATATTTGTAATTTCTGTTCGAATGCAGATCTCCCAGATCTACATGACATCTTGAGTTTAACTTAGAACTGATCATTTTATCATTGGTTTCACAACAATACCTTTCTTAGGTGCACTGTGTTTCATTTTACACTGTTTGCATAAATTTAAATACAACATTACTACTTCATATGTAATATTTTTGTAGTTAATTTGCAACTTTTTAAGCATGTGTGATTTTTCTCCGTGGCTTATTCTGATGTAAGTTCATATAGCGCACTGAACAATTTGTCATTGGTTACATAATACTGCAAATTCGTTTGTCATGGTTTTAATGGTACAATTAACTTCACTTCATCATTAATTTTTAAAATGTCAAAACGTTTTAAGCGTTTGTAATCCAAAGGTGTGTTGCACTTAGTTTCAGCAGAAACCACTTCAGAAAGTATTTAAGAGTACTTTTCTTTTGAAAAGTAAAAACAGTTGTCTTCTTGTTTACCCACAATCAATGGATTTAACTTTTCAAGAAAAAAGATCACGATTCATTGCTGTATCCATTCAGTATAAATTAGGGTAATGGGGAAAAAATTAAGAAAACGTTGTTCGGTTATCATAACTTGCATAAGACTGACACAGCTGACTGACTCCAAACAGAACAAAGGATTTGGCAAAAAACAGACAGTCGCCTCTTTGTCGGCTCCTCTCTTTTTGACCTCCACCAAAGCATATCTATGATTGTCGACATATGTCGGAGAAAGTAAGAATGTACAAGATTGTAATACAATATTCTATCTTTCACCGACGTATTTGGTGTGTGTCGACATTCACCGGTGAAAGTCGACATTCTCCAATTTTAGACATCCACAGTAACATGTATATATATATAGTATAATTTTTGACCATTCCTTTTTACTTGTATCAGAAAACATGAAGCGATTGTATAATATTAAAGGAAATTGTGCTATATTTTGCTCCCTAATTAATGAAAAATTATCTTGAAAAGATAAAACTGAAAGTTAAACATGACGTTTCAAAAGATTAATTTCTAAAAAAAAATAATTTTTTTATTATTATACTGAATTTTTATACATATTTACAAGTTTTCATAGAGTACATTAATGATGGCATGCATAACGCAAATAATCCCAATTATTTTTGGGTAAATAGTCTGAGTAAATAAATGCATATAAAAACTGGGATTGAAGTAGACAGACGTCAAATATCTTCATACGATTTTAAAATTAAATATGTTTGCCTAAATGTAATGTTCAAATATTATCCTTTTTAATGCGAACCATTGTTTCATTTCATGAAAAAAAAATGGCAGTGAATCCTGAACTATAATGGGAAATTGATATTTGTTTAATATTTGAAATTGTAAAACAAACTTCTTAGTGAGCCTTTGAATTAGAATAGGATAATAAAACAAATAGCCTTTAAAAAAACTGAGTAGAAAAAGAAAAATATGCAGATTCATAAGAAGAATATTGCATTTAATTACCAATGGAAAAGCTGGAAACTTAGTTACGTATGATATTTAAAATTCATTATAGATGAATAATCACTCAAATTGAGAATTCCGGTTTCACAGAATTAAATGTATTATTTAGAAATAATCATGCAACAAACAATTAAATTAATAAGCTCAGTTTTGTCAATGCCTTTTATATAGGAGCAAATATTTTAACTATACTCATTTGCCATGTCTTTAAATTGTACAAGATATGTTTGTTTGATGTAACATGATGTTGTTTACACCTCATTTATCAAAATTGACTTTATTTTAAAGTGCTAATTTCCTAATAAAACTATGTTTAGTCTGCGTTCGGGCTGTGATCCCCATTTGAATTTTTAAATTGCAGTGAAAGATATTTTAAGGAAATGTTTTGTTTTGGTTTTTAATACACATAGTAAATTAATCAATGAAAGTTATTTATCTCCACTGGTAGGAAGAATTTTTCTTTTAAATTACAATAATTTTAAAAATTTCTTTAGATTCCCAGTTTTTCTTTTGAAAACTTTAGAATTGTTTTTGTTTTTTGTAAAACTTCTTTGTAATTATTCTTCAGACGTTGCTCATTGAATTACATACATGAGAACCTGATTTCATCCTTAAATTGAAAAAAAAAATTAAATAAGAATTTAATAAAAAAGAGCATTGTAATTCTCTGTGAAGTGTTGTATAAAGTTTCAGTAAATAAATTAAGAAAACATTTTTTTTAAATTATTATTTTTAAAAGTTTGAATAGAGGAATTTTTTTTTATTTCTAGTTCATCACATTTTATGTTCCACCTAGATGATTTTGTTGATTTAATCACCAGTAATTTTATAGTTCGGAGTCTGATGACTCATTGTAACAAACGAATCTTAAACTTGCATTCATTGTATTGCCTATCTTTGATTTTAACATTACTGTGACTATAAATGTAACGACTGCTTTACCGGTCTTATTTTAAATCATTTTTAGATTTTTTTTTTCAGAATATTCTTATTTCGATAACCACTTTTCGTCAAAGAAATTCTATATAATGTTGTAAAATATGTGAAATTATGTATATATATCTCTACACACTGTAGCCAAGTGATATTTTTAAATAATAATAATAATAAATTATATATATCAAAGAATAAACTTATATATCGATCTGAAATGTTGAGACTCTTCTATGGGTTCTAAGAATACGAAAAATGAATTTTAAACAAATTTCAACCACAAAATATGTTAGTTACATGGTTTTGCTCATTTTATGACTTATATTTTTTTTTTAGAGCAATCTTCTTGAGGTCGGTACTCAGCTCGAGAAAATTGCTTAATTTAAGTGTTATAAAGTATTATTTTGAAGTAATATTTAGGAAACTTCTCAATTTTCTGCATGTAATGCAGGTATTTATGTGGCAGGGTTGTGGTAAAAGCATGGATAAAGCAACATCACAAATTGTGTTTGATTATCTTTATTACTGATAAATATTTTCGGAGTTGTCACATTTCTCGGAGAGAGTAAAATGTATTCACAGGCAACAAATCTAATCTTAAATATTTGTTAGTTTCGTAAGAATAAATATATTTTTAAATTATAGCACACGTAATTTCCGTAATACTGTATCGTATTAATTATTAAGTTTCACAAATAGTGGAATACTAATTCGATTAAGTTTTAGCGAATCTTTGCCAACAGTTTTCTCTCTTTTTTATATGAAATATTTCTTTGTGACGGGCTCATCGCATTTTCTACTAAAAACTCCTCTTGAGTTCTTTGGAGCTGAAAAAGGCAAATACTTTCCATCCAAATCCAGATACGAAACGTGAATATGCAAATTAGAAACATTTTAAATAGCAGAAGTTTAACGTAAGCGTATGACCTATTGTTAAGTGACTATGCTAGTCTTTTTTAAGTGCGTGAACTGAAGGAAGAGATGAAAGCCGTCATTGAGTGTGAAGCTATCCGTGACAGAACGATCAAGTCAAGATGGACACAAATCCACGCGAGATAAGCAAACATATTTATTTTTATACTACAAACATTCTTATATTACAAACATTTTGCAGTTAAACAAGAGTTTACGGTAGGATAATTCTAGTATATATTAGTAACTGTGATATAAACTGAAATTAGGAATAGACGGGAAAGTTAAATATAGTGGTTAAGATCGCGCTTATTTGGTAATACGTGTTGTGTGTTTTCTCACCTCAGATCCGCTAAGTTAAAATATAAATATTATCATTGTTAGTATTTAAGTTAAGATTTTAATAAATATATATTAATATGATGGAGCAATGCCTGGTTCTTCATTCACCCCACATCTCTAGGTCACGAAGAAAACTTAGGAATAAGGTATCACCCATGGATGAATACATCACAACTTTTTTTGCTTCAAGTTAATAATATTTTTTATAATTTGAAATTCAAGCTATATAGCATTCATTGCATGTAAATAAAAAATATTCTTCATAAATATTAAAAAGAAATAATTCTGAAGAAGTCTAACATTTTTTTTTATAATAGATCTGAGTTTTAAGTTTCCAATGCAATTTTAAAAGGCGTTAATAATTTTAAATATATAGATCAACAATGTTCTACTATGTATTACACCCAATTAAATTCATATTTTGACAGTATTTTACCTTATTAAACAAATAAAGTTTACTATTTTTTTTTCCTTTCTAAATTACATCATATCCACTACAAAAGAGAGTATTAGATATTCCTTTTTTAAATTGTGTAAGCTACAAAATTGATTGTAATGCAGTACATTCAATTGCATTATATGTGATATGACTATTTTTTTAAATAAAAATATTATTTAAAGAGGCTGAATAGTAATGATTATAGTTATATTTGTGTTTAATCATGCGTGATTATTACAAGTGTTGCGTACGTATTTATGACATGTATATGTCCCTTTTCTCCATTTAAAAAGAAAAAAAAGGCAACATAACTAATTCCTACAACGATTAAATATGTTTTTATGATAAATGTTGAGCTCATTTTTATACTTCTGAACGTTATTCATTTATTACTTTCAAAATTAGTAGAAACAAAACAAATAATAATCTATTTAATAAATCTAAGAAAATATCATGAAAAATTATGAATTTGCAAATACAGGCTATTTAATTAAATTCCTGTATATGAACAACTATTTACTTAGGCAAAAAATATTTAAGGAAAGGGCTTTATTTTTAAGTTTCATAAAACATATTTTAAAAGGGGAATATTTATTTAAATATTATTTTTTATCTCATTTCTTAAAAGGAATAACAACATCTTAATATTTCCAAAACAAATATGATGGTGTCTGTTATTTTTAAGTCTAGTAAATTAACTTTTTTTTTTTTTTTTTATTCCGCATAATATTTAAAATTTAAGAAAAGTCGAACCTTTACTGTGTAAATATTGATATTTCATCATTAGGAAGAAAAAAAACATCAAATAATGTAATATTTAATTTTTAAAAAAAAACTGCTTCCGAAATGCAGAATATTTAAAGAAAATAAATATCATATGAAAACAAATGAAACAAAAGTGTCTTGTGTTTTCCTTTTTGATTTGTTCTAAAATATTTTAGGAAAGAAGCAAAGTTTTTTTTTTAATTATATGATGACAGAATAATATGCGTTCCTCATTTTCTTTCTTTTTTCTATTTTTACTTTTGCCAAAACCTTGTTTCTGAATGATTTACATTTAAAGGTAGTTGTTTATACTTATTTTTTTTAAAGATCTAAACATGTTAAAACCATATATTGAGTAATATATAATTCATTTAATATTATTAAAAAGAAAAAAAATGCATTGATTTTGAGATATTAGTGTTTCAATGATAAGAATTTGTATTTTCTTAATATTTTAATGCTACTATCCCCATTTAACTAACTCACAGTTGTAACAGTTTTTATAACTTTTGAAAAAAATTATTCCATATATGTAAGCGTGCTTTTATACTTATATATACAAACTTATTTATAGTACTATTTCAATATTGAACTACATTCACAAGAACACCGGAATATATGTCGTGATATATAGTTTCGAAAGAAAATTGTATATACACTGATGAAATAAATCAAGAGAATTTGCATATTTTTATAAAATTGTATGAAAAGAACTGAAATGAATACAAAACCACTGCTTCTAGATAAAAGTGCAAATCTTGTACGGCAAATACGTAAGCCTACACGTGTGTGTAGTTTGAGCCAGCAGGAAAACAGGCTTTATAAGCAAATGCAAGTTAAGACATATTTCATTGGCCAGCACACCTTAGCTAATTTCTTGATGTTATTTTGAAGCAATTGGTTGCATTCAAATTGTATTAGTAAAAGTGAGTAACCACCAACGTTTATATGATGGAATGAGATGGCGAATTGCGGGGAGGCTAGAAGAAGGCCAATGTCAAGTCCAGATTTGTAGAGAGTTCCATTTAACGCCCAGCATCGTGTGTAACTCATGGAAACATTTCCAAAATACTGGCCTCATCCAGAGAAATTTTGGGCAATGTCGTTCAAGAGCCAAGATGGCCAGCGAAGATTGTCATTTCTCGATTATAGCGAAGCGTAACAGAGAGGCTACAGCTTCTCAGCTCTCTGGTTACTTGTATTAAGAAACAGGAACCAATGTATCAAGAGTGACTGTTTTAAAAAGACTTCATGGGAGAGGGTTCTTTTCCAGAAGACCTAGTGTCTACGTCCCGCTCACGTCTAAGAACAGGAGAGTCCGCTTAGCATAGGGCAGACATCATACATATTGGAGTACGGATCAATGTGTCACCGATGAGTCCCGTTTCAGCTTAAACACCGATTCTTGCTGTTCGTTCATATGGAGAGAACCAGAGAACCTCTATCTACCCTCCCATGTCCGTGAAATCGACAATTATGGTGGAGGAGGTTTAATGGTCTGGGCAGGCATCATGTTGGATGGCCATACACCTCTCCTTGTCTTTGAAAGAGGCTCTGTGATTGGTGTGATGTATAGGGATGAGGTCTTTGAGCCCTATGTTCTCCTTTTCAGGGTTGCATGTGGCTCAGAGTTTATTTTAATCGACGGTAACGCATTGACGCATAAAGCTCTTCTGGTCGACGAATTTCTAGAAGGTAGGATATTCACCTTATGGATTGCCCCGCCAAGTCTCCAGTCCTCAACCCTATAGGGCATGTCTGGAACTCTCTGGGAAGATGAATTGCAACTCGCAACCTTCATTCCAAGAACCATCCTGGAAATGTAAACTGCATTGCTGAACGAGTGGGGATAATTGCCACAAGAACTGATAAACTGCCTTATTTCAATTACGACATCACGCTGCGAGGCCTTAATAACTGTAAAAGAGGGTCATATCCCTCATTTCCTTTGTTTATTCTGCAACCGCTGTTTCATACTTTCCAACTCCAACAAGTGTTACTCACAATCCTGGGTGTGTATTGCAATTGTTGAATGGTTATCTATTTTGAATGGTATCAATGTACGTAAATATCAAAATTTTAAAAAAATCGTTCCAGTAGTTCTAGAGATAATTGATTAAGTCCACAAATTCTCGTAATTTCTTACGCCAGTATAATAGAAGACTAAACTGAAAACACACATTCTACACATAGTAATACTTTCTAAGTTTCCTAGACATCTAGGATGATTTATATAAATATCCATTTACTTAAAAAACCGGTTTTACGAATTGTAACGATTTAATACCAAATTCAAAATAACTGAAAATACACTCATAATATATTTTATGGCCAATTTTTTTTTTATTTTTTTTTTTTTACAATTTAATCAAAACATGTTTCAGGAAATTCTAATGACACTTATTTATTTATTTATTTATTTTTTGCAAGGTAAAAACAGAGAGGCTCACTTCATTATTGAATTATAAAGAAAAAAATACATACAGAATTTATAAGTTGCCTTCTAAAGTTTTCATTAACTCACAATCACTTTTAATATATATAATAATACATTTTAGATTTTCATTTTATTTAAAGACATTTGGAATCACGATTTTTGAAAATGATTTTATTTTTACAGTTTTACTTGAACAATGCAAATCGTAGTTTTATAAGAAAAACATCATATATTAAAATCGGAGAAATCATTATGTATTTATAAATAATATATACGGAAATAGTACTGATTCATAGGTTGAACAGCTAAAAATAGATTTCTAGGGACTTATAGAATTGTTTTACAATCTATAAAACATCCATTTGATTCTAAGATTTCCATTTAAATAATACAAAATATTATTGCATACTTTTATTTTTGCAAATAGGAAAATTTCATTAATTAAAATGCAAAATATATATTTGCAATGTCTTAACAATTTAGATAGAACACAGAAAGCACCCATTCGTTTTATAGCTCAAATCAATACTTATGTCTAAAGAGAGAAATATTAAACTTAACGAAACTGCTTTATTGAATATAACTGGAGAGATTTTGAATAAATATAAGACGTAGTTTAATAATAAATATACTGGGTGAGCCAAAAATTCGTTAAGAGTTTAAAAGTTCAGATAAAAGGAATAAATGATGATGAAGGAGTGTATTTTTTAAAAAAAGTGCTCACAAGACCGTCATTTTTGCAATTCCTACTATTACCTCACACTCTCTATATATATATGTTATTTATCTTGGTGAAATTTTTAATCGTTAATAAAATATATTTTAAAACGCTCAATTGAGCTGAAATTTTATATACATGATTATTTTGGATGACAATACAATAATTTATTTATAATTAATAAAAATTGATTAATTAAAACTAATTATTTAAAGAATTACATATACAGCCACGTTGGCATCATTTTTGGAGATTTAACGACCATTTTGACGACTTGAGTCAAAATTCGAAACTGTTTTTTTTTTCTCACGTTTTAAAGCATTAAGTCGAACTGAAATTTTATATACTCATTTGTTTTGGATGGCAATACGATACTTTAATGATAATTAATAAAAATTAGTTACCACTTCATGTTGTGATTCTGTCATATGTATATACATATTTATATTAATTGTAACTATTTAATAAAAAATAGTTAAAATAAAAAATTTATCTTTTTTTATCTAAGTAGGAATTGACTTAATTGTTTTTCATATTGCTTGTTTTTTTTGTACCAGCAACAATAATTTTAGCCATGCTCATATTTAACCAAAGAGATGTCTTATCAGTAGTAAGCTTAATGCAAAAGGCGATCTCCATACTGTGACAATCAAATAAAACAATTACTACTGACTACATTTAGTGAAGACAGTGGGATTGGTCGATGTTTAAATATCTCTTAGTCACATTAGTAATCTTAGACAATGTTCTGGAGGTATGTTGAACAATTGTTATTGAAAGAATAAATTAATGGAGAATGTTGTCAGAAGTTCGGAATGTACATTACAACCTCTACCTGTGATCTTTAAAATAAAAATGTGTTTTGCTTCTAAAACAAAAATTAACTTTCTTGCACACTTTTTCTTTCAAACATCACTTTTTGTATCGTATTTTTTTACTTTTTCGTGAAGTTTTAAATTGTGAACAAATGCTTAGCTTGCCAGGTATATTATGATTACATAAGTGACTTGAAATAATTTTATGTAGCCATTTTTTTATATTACAATACAAACACATTGTTTACAATATATATATATATATATATATATATATATATATATTAGAGTAAACTTTAGCAAAAATGGATTGATAGCGTTTTTAATAGATAAGTAAGAAGAAAATCTCTCTTTCGCTATATTCCTCACAAGATACAGAATTGCCACCTATTATGATGAATTCATTTTGCCAACTTCAGTTCATATATCCTTAAGTTATGAATTTTATTGCAATAAATATTAAATAAATATATATAAACTACCTTTTTACCCTCTGAAAACTTAAGATATCATAAAAATAAATAGCATTTTCTTAAAATAAATCGAAGAAACCTCAATCTCTCTAAATAGCTTTATATGACAAATAGCTTGTTTTATTTCTATTAGGATAATAGTTCGTTAATTTTACTCATTCATCATAACATTGACATGACAGCCCTTTGTGGGCCTGAGCCGTCCTCTGAAGTTTTTTCCAATATGCCCTTCTCCCACCAATTGATCTCCAGAACTTTCCTCATAATCAGAAACAAATTTTGAAAGGAATTATTTTTTTCTCGAAAATACATTTGAGGGTCCAGAAAGCCAATCCATTTTATCTTTGTGGAAAACTCCATGCCCACATTCATAGCACTACATTTTCAGTCCGATTTTTCAAAAATTTTCTCATATTTATTAGTGCTTGAAATGAATTATCGTCAGTGTAGCTTGTAACAGATTTGGGTGAACAACTTAAATGAATTGCTAAGAAGCAAAATTATAAAAGATAACAAAATTCTCTAAAGGTACCTATCGGCAAAACTGTTCTATATATACAGAGAACCCGACTTTTATAACCTTTGACATTATCACGAGTGTTACAAATGTCTTTTTGTTTTTAGTTCTTTATTAATGAACTTGGTTTGTATTTAATTATAACTTTAAAATTCTTAAATTGGTAAGTATAATTACTTGGTTACTTAAACACCTCTTATAGAGCAAATAATAGAATTCTAACATAAGCATTTGATTTTCATTTATTTCTAATTCTAGTTTTTCGCTTTGGTTAAATGTGTAGAAGATTTTGAGATATGTGCAAAAAAGAAAGAAAAAAATAGATAATTTACTAAATAATAAGTAAAATGTTTGTATAAATATATTTAAGACTTTTCATTAAAGTTTTACCTTGTCGCCGAATGGTCATGTTCATTAACTATCGACATTTTTATGTCCTGATGACACTGAAGACACAGAAGTACGTTAAACGTGATGAACCTCAGTATCTAGAAATGTCAATTTCGTTATTGGATCGAGATTTAAAGTTACGCTTACTATCAGCAATTAACTTAGAGTGGCTCTTGTGTCCGATTTCAATTTCGTTACTCATGTGCGCGAGTGTTCATTAGGATACACTAAAACCTTGCAAAACAAAATATTTTTGCTGGTAGAATGTAGAATATAGGATGGACACGAGTAAATCTAACACCCAAAGCTCGAAGGAGAACTGTTACAATTTCCGAACAAAAGTTTACACTACTCAAAAAAAAATTAGAAGAGCAAACAAAAAAAATGAAGAAACAGTTACTCGATAGACATACATGTGCATAAAATGAAGAATACAGGTGTAATAAAACGCAATGCAGAAAAATAGGGGGGAAAAACAAAACAATTTTATGGAAAACTTAATTTTTGGAGTGGTATAAAGAACATGAAATGATGCTTAAGAGCAACAATTTGGCTGCATGTAGCTGACAAAAAACTAACAATTTGAAAATAATACAAGGCTTTGACTAATGTGTTTGGTCCCCCCGAACTATACTAAGATGGCAGCACATGTGTTTTGAACGGATGTGATGAGATTATATATATTACTTTGGGGAATACTATTTCATTCTTGACGAAGTGCAATCTCCAAGTCTTGCAAAGTAAAAAGAGGACATGATGATTAATCGGAACAACTTCACGACCATAACAAAGTACGTCTGGTATCACACTCTAAACTAAATTCGGACTCGTCCGTATACGACACTTCACTCCAATTATCTTGTATCTAATCTTGAAAAATCCCTAAATGAAAAGCAAATTCCAAAAGAGCATTTAAGGATACAGACCTGCATTGCCACAGTCATTTTAGATGTCATTGAGAGTAGACAAGTTTGGAATGTTTAAAAAATACCGAGTTTGCCGATACGGTCCTGATTTTATGAATAAGCAGAATGAAATGCAAGAGCAGTAGAAAGATATCTTTAGAAAGATTCACTGAACCGCCGGATGTTGGCTAATTTGCGACACATTTGGTGTAAATTTGGATCATTACGAAATAATAGCACAAACAAGACGGGTCACGAGCGACTCGAATTTCCAACATGATAGATTCCCTCGAACGGTATCCAAAACATTGTATTCCATGCACAAAACAAACGTATTCTGTACTCTAGGCCAATCACACTATGCCTGTTACCTTAATATTATCAATATTTCCACAAACTTTGAGGCAAATTAGAAATCATCCTCCGAGCCGGTGCATCTCTGTTACCAATGCTGATACAATATTTATGCTGCATGTGCATTGAATTCCTACTATTAGTAAATATGGGGCATATCTGCCGACTTAGTGTTCATAAAACGTTTTCAAACTTCTCTACGGGCGATGATAGCTCAACTGACTACGGTAATGCTGGTTTGGTTTCTTATATGCTTTTGAGAAAAACGCCACCTAGCGTTGAACAAAGATGTCTCCAACTATGGGTTGTTATGCAATTCTGAATCCTTAGTAATGTAACTTATCTCCACTTATAAATATATATATATATATATAATATTAAATATGGCGTATCCGAATATACATGCATTTATATATGACAAAAAATAGCCCACGTTTTATGTGATTAATGCATTGCCATAAAAAAGGGTTTTGAAATATATCCTTAATAAGTACAATATTTTCGTTATTTCATAATGTCTGTTGAAATATCGTTAGGTTCTGAATAATAAAATATATTTCAGCAAACTTGCATAACTTATTAATCATAACCTTATATGACAGTGAATCACGCAAAAATTATTGAGAGATTAATATTAAGTCCAATACCTTATTCAAATAAATAAGGCGACATCGATTAGAAACATTTGCGCGCAGAACCTAAGAGTTTCGCAAATCGTGATCTGATTTTCTGTAAAACTTATATTGTTTTCACTTCATTCGTTCCTTCAAGCAGAAATCAATAAATATTGCACAATTTGAAGGAGATTATGTTTTAATAGAAATATTTGAAGATGTCTGCTACGAGCTATGTGATGAGAGTTTAATAAGATGTTTACAATAATATTATACACAAATACTAAGAATAAGTTTGGGAAATATGTTTGTCCATCTAACCTCTCACCATTGGAGACATTTTTGACAATTTCGTGTAATCGATGTCAAGAAATGAGGAATAATTTCTTAAACTACTCAAAAGGTCACCTTCGGCAAATAATGATAGAGATAGAAATAAATACTGCTCACGAATCTCATTTCAAGATTAACAAATACGCAAGAAAACAAAAGAATTTACAATAATAATTTAAGCACACTAATATTTATGCTATAAAATGTAACTAAACGGTTTTGTTTTTAATTTGAAAATAAATAAACGTAAACAACAAGGAAATTTGAAATATTTTGTTTTAAATATATATTTTATTTTGTTGTAAAAAATTTTAATCTCAATCACCAAAAAATGAAATTATCACAGAAAATCTTAATAAAAAGATTTTAAGCAATACATTTTTTACGTGTAAAGCGCATTAATTTCCAATACTGCGAATTAAAATTCAAGTATTATGTATAGATTTGATTGAACAATTGCTGTAGTGTATGCTATGGATTGCTAATATAAAAGTTAAAGTAAGCGAATTCTGGCTATATTATATTCATTGAGTTTCAGCTAAATTGTGATTTTGCCAATTTCATTACTATAGATTAATCATTGTTTTTTTTTTAAATCTTACATTATTTACTATGCACTAAATTTCCTTCCATATAGGCAAAATGTAATACTATTTTTTGTATGCTCAGATGATACTTAAAAAGTGTTGAGTGATTACTAACATCAGGCTATAAAGTCATACTAGAGCTCTTTGCGGCATACCTTGCAATTTTGAACTTTGGTCAAGTATCAAGGACGACATCCGAATCAGAATCAAATCTCCAAACTACCACACTATGCCAAAAATATGACTTTGAACACCGACATATTTAACGCGTAGTACCCCTTCAACTCAATAATTCTTTACTGGCATTAGGGTTCGAACTCATTACATAGCGGATACAATCTCGTGACTTAAACTTCTAAGATAATGCGTTCAACATTAGTATAACTCAAAAGGAACCAGAACATTGCTAGAAATGAGCATTCATGCTGTTTTAAATTACACCGGTACTACTTTACTAACTGATAATGAATTTAAGAAGCTTCAAAATTATCTTTGGTAGGCGAACATGGGAATCTCCCACGGAAAGGTAGATAACGGTTATTCTTAGCTACACTTTTAAGAGGTTCATATGCTAAGGGAGTGCTTTTTAACAGAGCATAATAGACCGCAACCCGACAGCTACAGGTGACCGAAATCTTAAATTTCATCTGTGGTCAAATTACGAGGAGGCATCCCAGTTTCATTAGTTCTACACCACGAAAACGTGAAAACTTTGAGCGATGGCAGATTTAACGTGCATGAGCCTATCTGCACGTGGTTTTCAGAGACACAAGCCTTTCAACTCACGCCTTAACCAAAGACGGTGACGAGTTCATGAGCATATCCACTAGGCCAGTGGTTAGCAAACTTTTGGAGAGAAAAGCCAAGTTGTAAGGAAAACAAATGCAGTCAGTATCAAACAACCAATTTATACAAAGAGCTACATATGCGTGTGCAGGAGAGCAAGAGTTAATAGTCCCGATCAAGAGCGTAGCACTTAAATTAACACATTCCATTTATAATATTTAAATAAAGATCTACATAAAGAAACATTTTTCATTTCTTCCAAAACCAAGATTTTTCGAAGACATTTTTATTTCTGTGACTCAATGCAAGAGCAACCAATGTTAAAACATCATGATGTTGGAATAAGGGCTCTAAGGGCCGTGAAAATATGTTTGTATAATAACATTAGAACTTTATTTTGAAATTTCATGTTCATATTATTTAAAATTAACTTTAATTTTTCCTACATGCAAATCATATCAAATCTCTCTTTTTAAAACTCTTAAATATATCACAAAATACAAATTTTTTTGTCACTGATGTTGGGGGTTTATGTGTACCTGTACTCGTACTTAAAAGTTCTCATAAACTCATGTATGTTTGAAAAAAATGTAGTTCTTAAAAATCACTTTAAGAAAAATATTCTCGTGGAATAACATTTTAAACAATAAATTAGGTTTATACTACTTCAGAACTAATTTTAATTTTGTAACAGTGATCTCCAATACACTTTGTTATTGAAGAACATTTTAATACATAAATCTAAGCCAGTCAAATGTTTAATTTTAGACATAAATAAAATGCGACTACGTAGGACTAAGGTAAGGCTCTCACTAGAGAGATAAACATAAAGGAGAAAGAGAAAAGAAAACCATTTTTAGCAGATTTAATTTTTTTTTAATAGTTAATACAGTTTGAAGAGTCTGAAGAGCTGTGACTGTGTATACAATGATCCGTTTTTTGTCAACCCTTGCACTAGGCTACCACGGTCATGAATTTTTATAGATGGGGTTTGCATAGTTTTTCATATTATTTAAAAAGATTAATCACAAGAAAGTTTCATAAATAAAGTACGAAATTTATATCTAAAAATGAGATTTTAGCAGTCTTATAGTTTCGCTATGAATTTTCAAGTGCCATATTAAAGAGTTTGTCAAAGTTCAGGAAAATATACACTACAAGAATTTTTTGTTGCGGTTAAAGAAATGTAATCTAATTGCCAGTTTTAAACTAGGCACTCTGGATGAACCATGGAACAAAAAGCAAATTCATAAATTTCCAATCGCCAGATGACTTCTGTTGAAGCCATAATTGGAATTCGCTCCCACTTTAAGGTTAAAAATAAAACTCTTCACTCAACTCTATCAGGAAATTATTATATCTTAACAGAAACCATAAAATAATTTCAAAATCAAAAACATAAAATTTTTTGAATAAATATATTGAGCATATGTTATTTTCATAATAATAAAGTTTTGAAACTAAGCTTGTTAGTGATTTTCTGACTCAAAGTGAGGAAATAAAGTGAGTATTTCCGGAAACTAAGTGGAAGAAAACCTATATAATAACGAGAAGATTCCGCGTATTAAATTACAAATAAAGAAGTGATTTTAACAACCAACGAGGTGAGTTCTTTATAGCTCATTATAGATAAATTCTCAATCTTATGACCTCTCACGAGTTCCAAATTTCATGGATGTCTGAGCAAATTACACCAAGATTTTTTCAATTTACGAAGAAGTAACTATAAAAATTTGAATCATTATATTTAATATCATGGTGTTTCTTATCAAAGATCAAAAACCAAAATAGCCTTACTTATCACGTGATTTTCATTTGAGGAAGAACTGTTTTCGGCGGTGTTATACAATCTTTACTTTATTATTTTACGTAAAAAATGAGTTTATTTTAAGGTATCCGAGATCGGAACCATGATTTTGCAAAAACGTATAAATGGATAATATGTATGATATTTTGTGTCAATTAGATTAGAAAATGTATATAAAATTGTTTTAAGAGTAGTATTACAATAAAAAATTATTAAATTCCAAAAAGCATTTTGACAAAAAATGAACATAGAATAACCATTTTTCAAAATATTCTCCTTTTGTGAAAAATGCTTCTATTGTGTAATCATATTTTGCCTGAATATAGCTCAGACCTCTGTACAAAGGCTCAACTAGAATTTTTGAAATATATAATTTAGAAGTGGGTTTATCCATGTTTTAAGACAACAGAGGGGAGAAATTTTAAGAAAAAAACGCCGATAATTATATCAATTGGTTTTAACTCTGAAGATAACTTGGATTTTTAAAAACTCGCAGTTGAGCCTCTGTGCAAAAGTCTGAGCTATATACAGACAAAATATTATTATAGCAGAAGCGTTTTTCACATATCTAGAACATTTTGAAAAAAAGGTCATTCTAAGTTAATTTTTTACCGAAATATTGTATTTAAATAATTTCTTAGGGCCGTAGGTAGTCTTGTGGTTAGAGCATCGAACTCCAGACCGGAAGGCCATGTTTAGATGCCCGATGCCACCAAATACCATCTAAGTACACACGGAGTACGTGCTCATTAAATCAGTGGGTCCGGAAGTCTTGTGGGCTGAATCACGAGTGCAGGGGACTGGAGAATATTTCCCTCCGATCCAGATCCATGCCTAAATTGTGGAGGTGAAGATAAGTGGTGTCGCCATCTATCGTAAAGAAATCCAATCTGTCTCAGGCTCAGGCAACATTCATTCCTTCCCTTCGGGAAGGACACGGCAACAACAACAACAAATAATTTCTTTTTGTCAAAATGTCCTTAAAATAATTTTATGCATGTATTCTAATCTAAGTGACACTAAATATCATGAAAATTATCCATTTATGCACTTTTTTTAAAAATCACGGTTCCGAATAGTCGGATACCTTAAAGTATCTGTTTTATGATAGGGGACTATTTTTGTTCCGTTATGTTGATGTTTCACCAACTCTATATGTTAATATATGGCACACATTACAATTGTACATGTTATCAAGTATTTTGGTAAACAGAAATCGTCTTGCGTAAAATAAATCCAAGCTCTAAAATTAATTTTAATCTTTAAGGAAGAACGCCGTACAGCATTAAATAAAAATTCTTTTAAACAAAACGCTTTTTACAGGAGTGTTTTCTCTTCCACTCTCATGTACATTATATGTTTTTTACTATGATTTTAATGATACCAAGACATGCTCGAAAGAGTAAATGCCCAAAAATAAGACTGTTTATGTGACATATATCTTTAAAAATTTCCAATAGAGCTTAGATTTTTTGTGATCTTAATAAATATATTTTAATCATTCTGTAAGAATAAAAAAAATAACTTTTTAATAAAAAATTTTTTTCTGCTTAATCTAATATTTGGACATACTTTTTGAGATATCATAGTACACATACTTATATTTAGGTACCATTTTTTAAAATTCTTTCTCTTAATATGTAAAATATTTTTTTGCATATGTATAAAACAATACTAAAAATATAGTGAACCTACTTTTTTAGTAAAACTTTAAGAGAGTTTCTTTAAAAAAAAAATTATAAACTTTGGAATTTTGAAAATTTTTATTTTTTTCTCCTTTTTCACACATAAAACTATTTTTTTAAAAAAAACTATTAACTACTTTGACTAAAAAAACAGGTTTCCTATATGCACAGGTTTCCTGAATAGAAGTATAAAAAATTTGGAACCATACAGAGCAATAGTTTTTTTAAAGCGTGCTTAAAAGCAAAAAAATTATTCTTTAGAAAAGAAAATTAAAAAAAAAACTAAACGTTTGTTTACATCAGTGCTTCTCAAACTTTTAATATTTGCGACCCAAAACTCAATCATAAGTTTCATCGCGCCCGCCCTCTATACAATAACAATGTATTGAATTCAATTATACTATACTTTAGTTCCATCAGTAAGGTGAGAAAAACAATGAAATCATTAAAGAGTTTTTCCACTGTGACTGTACTAATAAATGCCATTGCTCATATATCAACAAGGAAGGCAGAAATTTTTAATGTTTCCCTGGGAATTTCAGGTCTGTCACGGACACACCTTGCCCAAACTTATTGACTCATGACCCGTAAATAAGTGTAATGAAAATGAAGTATGCGAATAAATTTACTTAGAGAAACACCAAGAATATATTACATGTATAGAATTCTACTGACCTCGAAATTTATATTCAAACAAATAAATCTCCTTGTGCGGTTTATTCCTTGTGGTGGACTTCCTGAAACTAATTAAATCATTCAGCTATCCTATACGGACAAATAATCGTAAGTCTTTGATATCAGAGAACACAAAAATCTAATCAACAATCTAAAACATCTTGGAAACATAAGCAACTCCTTCCTAAATAAAAAAAAAAAAAAAAAAAAAATGGGCAGGGTTAAAAAAATCAGAAAACTAAACAAAAAGGCCTGTTTCCTAGAACAATTACTGGCGATCTTATTAAAATTTCAATAGTTTTGCTCAGAAACAGCTTACTCTATTAAGCTTTAGTACTTATCGAAGAATTGCAGATCAAATAGTTGTTTTATGTCTCACATTAAGAGCCAATAAGGGAGGCACATAATCTAAAATCTGTCTTCCATATAGAGACTGACCTCTCAAAGCATTGCTTCCCAACCTTTTTTTCACCGCGGACTAGTCAATGATAATTTTACCACAACTTATTGTGAGTCAGACGTTGATTGTTTTTATTCTAGGTTGTTTTCATTTAATAATGTTTTTTAACTTAATTGTATTTAAATATGACATCAATATAAAATACAGTTATATTAAAAAATGAATTTAAATTGATTTCCATGGAAAGTAACACAAACCCGAGAGAAATACACCGCAGTAAAAAAAATGGAAATAAGTAAATGCCCCTTGGTACCATTTGATCTATGGACCGGTACAGGTTCGATGCCTCAGGGTTGGGGACCACTGTCTCAAAAAACATTGACATTTTGTGAAAGTGTATATCTGTAATGAAGCTTCAATATTAGTAACTACGATAAAAAAATTATCGTTCGATGTTGATATTGGATAAAAAGAAGCATTCATTTGCAAATTGTAACATGGATAGCCTTGCACTTCAAACACAGACAAAAAAAAACAACTTCATTTGTCTCAATTCATCTTTCCTTAAAACACAAGAAATCATAAGATTTTTGTGGCATCATGTGCCACCTCTAATTCAAACCATTTTTACAGCAAGATATGTTTATTAATATATCTTGCAAAAGATCTAAAACTGCTTCCAATGTACGATTTTTGTTGAATTTTCTGTTAAAGGTATGTGTTAAAAATTGAAGGTTACTGAAAATAACTGTCAAAATAAACCTTTCATTTCTAATATGTACGCAATAACTTTTGATAGAATCCTTGTTTTTTTGATATTTATTTGATTGACTTCCTCGTTTACTTTTTTACAGTTTTGAGGCTTAAAATGTAGGATGGTTCAGTTGTTTTTGTCGATTTATTAGCACGTTTCTTATTTTATATTTTTTTTTAACATTAGATAAATTAATTATTTATATTCTAATTTTCCTCTATGTTCCTCCTTATGCTCTAATTTTCCTCAAAAGTAAAGCTAAAAGGGAGTAAAGGAAAGTAAAGGTAAAGGTACAGAAAAATATAGTTATAAAGAAACATCTAATTTTTTTAATTCATCCAGTTACTAGTATATTGGTTACAGCATGTATTCAGGTAGTACGAAAATGTTAACGTAACACCTTTAAATTCCTCTCATTTGTTTATATTCATATATTAGTTTTGGTTGTATTATTCTTTTACTTTATGGTACAATAATTAAATAGAATTAATACATTATTCAAAAAAATGACACAGCAACCTCATTATTTATTTACAGGAATG
This sequence comes from Trichonephila inaurata madagascariensis, assembly GCA_019973955.1. Taxonomy (NCBI): domain Eukaryota; kingdom Metazoa; phylum Arthropoda; class Arachnida; order Araneae; family Nephilidae; genus Trichonephila; species Trichonephila inaurata. The sequence goes on from BMAV01006773.1 coordinate 42,266, forward strand.
CTTATAAAGTAAATTATTTTTGAATGGAAACTTATTTGGAAACATTTTTAAAAAAATTTCTTAATCTTTTAGACTTTACAAAGCGCTGTGTGTTAGCGCGTTCATCTAAATCTATCACTCAATGTTACAGTCGCGTCGTATGCATCCATCTGGATTTTTAACTGTTTTAAATGTTATAAACATGTGGACCGAATATTAAGTTGTTTCTTTTACTAAGACATGGTAACAATAGACTGTTTGAAGAAGATTTAAATACAATATTTCAAAAGAATTATTACTTAATTTTAAGTTGTGAAATGGGGTCTCAGTGTGTGCGTATCATCTTGTTTCAAAATATATCATACTCTAAGAAATATCTTTAAAAACAACCGGTATATTATAAAGATAATTTATATGCATTCTAAACAAATATTTTATTTACGAGAAATAAGTATTAATTAGTTTGAATAATAAATTATCATTTATTATTTGTGGTCAACTGTTTCGCGTATTTGATTAGAGTTAAATAACAACAATTTTAAAAATAACACGTTTCTCAAAAACAAAACAAAAAAAAATGTTCTTCAAATACATGCTTTCAAAAAATATCAAGTCTTGGACGAAGCGAAAAGTCCCCAATGCTGGTGGTAGATCCAAAATGACGAAAAATCAATGGTGTAAGGTTTAAGGGGAAAGAAATTATAATACCTATATCAGGAGTGGCGAGCCTTTTTGGATCAAAGTGCCATTTTTTCTTTAAGAAATATTTAAGAAGGAATAGACGTGCCGTCAAATAATTTTGACATTTGATTATTGAGAAAATATAATAAAACTAAATACTAGTAACTCAAAACTCATTAATTAGAACGAAAAATTCATTTTGCACAGTATAGTAGTAAATGTTTTATTTATACGTATAATTCAAATATTAAGTAACATTAGTGGTTCTGTTGTGGTAGATTAGATGACAAATAACTTGTATTAGGATTGTAAGATGTTACTTTTATCAGAATTCAAGCTGAATTGGAGTCATCTTCCAAACGGTTTCTAAGTGAGTTATTCAACTCGGAAAATAATGAATCGCAGGCATAGGTAAATAAAAATATGGATAAAATAGCATGGACCAGCTTTTTCAAACAGCTAAATGTATCTTGAATCGAATTCTATGTTCCCAAAAATTTCATTACTAGCATTTTTACTTGTATTGCTTGTTAATCTTCCTGCTTTAAGTAATTCCAACTTTCTCCTTTTTTTCAACTAATTTTTGAATCCATATTGAACTAGACTGGAAATCAATAAGTTACATTTCAAATTTTTCAATTTACAACCAATCGAATGGGGGCAAATTCACAGTTTTTCTAAATGAAGTCACATCAAGGTACATAAAAAAATTGAAAGTTATCGATATTTCTTTGAACTGAGAAAATCTCGCTCAAAACTGCGTCCGATCACTCACGTTTCTCTTAATACTTCGTATTGAACAGTGTTATTTTGAATTAAAATGCAAACCGTTTTGATCGGTGGTGTACCGAAAATATTGTGTCGTGTGCCATCAATGGCACGCGTGCCACTCGTTCGCCATCCCTGAACTATATCATACTGAAAAAATGCGTAAAGTGTTTTTGCATTAACAAAAGAAAATGCATTCTGGAACTTTTATTGTGATAAGTAATATAATTCCCTTTGGCGCATGCAGAATACTTAAAAAACAGGTCTAAATAATTTAGGTGACTATAACTATAACACCTTCAGATTTTTAAATGTCCTATATGAACTACATTATAAATAAAGTATGTCAGTGTTCCTCAAACTTTTTATACTTGCGACGAAATTTTCGTTCTTATAATTTTCACCGCACTGTACCATAAGACTACTACCTACTATACGATTTAAATTTTAAACCGTACAAATTATCAAGATAAGTATTAAATTTTATGACATTCTCATAGAGTTACTGGTAATTATTAAACTTGTTCTTAACTTATATAGTACTGTTAAATTAATTATGAAACACATTGTGCCGGATTGTTGCATTTATAAGCGTATTATATAAGTGTCAATGTGTATTTTATTTTTTATTATGTCAGAATGCATTTTGTTTTGCCTTTTTTCAATAAATTAATAATTATTTTTAAATAATCATTTATTTTCGACTTTTCTATACATTCGCGCCCACCTTGCTGGGTTATTACGCCCCTCTAAGTTGGCGCGTCCCACAGTTTTAGAAACACTGCAGAATGTAAATAAATTTTGATATGTACTTCCTTTCAAAGAGTTTATGAATTTTTTAAATAATTTTTTAAAAAAAATGATTCAGTTATATGAATGAATGTGACCAGAAATTTAGTATGAAATCTGATTTTTATTGCAGTTGATTTCTTCGCTAATCATTTAAAATTAAAAAAAAATACTTTCCTTTTTATATTTTTTTTTTAAAAAAAATTCTTACATAAAATCATTTTAAATTTAAATACATTTAAAGTATCACACTTAGAAAAAACGGGATAAAAATCTTTAACTAATTTGAAGAGACTAATTCTTCATTGAAACTATACACAAGAAATGAATAATTTGATCTTTATTTTTAGATATATATAAAATAAACAGACATATATATTGAGGCTTATACAAATTTCTGTTTAAATTAATGTAAAGAAAAACATTATTTTGATTATCTTGAAAGGACTTCTATTTTGATACATATTCGTGGTGATTTGCGGCATACTTTCCAAATATTCTGAAGCTGTAGAATGGAATGTTGGAGCTTTTTGGCGTTACACAATCATTTATGTATGACTCTAACTGATTCCATATAAAATGATATCTAACTGCTATACAAGTAAAAATTTCAGTACGTTTAATACTAGTTCATATAAATTTTTAAATTGAAAGCTTTGCCTTGGCTAAATATGTGAAATCGCAAAACTCACAATGGAAATAAAAGCAACACATATCTAGGCTTAAAACATTGACGAAAGACTACGACATGTTTGACTTTTTGGGGTGAAAAATAAACTAATATGAACATAAATGTACTCCATGATTGAATACATAAAATATGTACAATCTTGAAGTATTATTGCTGGTTATCAAGACGATTTAAAGGGAAATATCGTTAGTAACGAATAAGCACCCATGTCCTCATCTAGTACATCTATGATGATTTTAAAAATAAAATTTAAATTTCATCACGTCTCTGAAAACAACTGAATTTCTTCAGATAAAATGAAGAAATAAATTTAAATGATTTTAAATCCCATAACAAATACGTATTCCCAGCGAATATGAGACAAACAATGCATTTACTGAGAGCTCTATAATATTGGTTGTTTATTCTGAACATCACTTTTAAAAACAGCATGAAGGCCTTGACTTCACATCCTAAAGAATCCTGAAAGCTATCGACTACATACTTCATAATTTTAAACCATGGTCGAGTGACATGGGTGACACCTCAGATTTTTGAACTCGTTGGGCTCACTTCTCCAATGTTAACTTTCCACCACAACAGATATAATGTACATGAACCCTTCTGCATGACACGTATTCAGCTGCAGCAGAACTCGTATACATGATTCAACACAACATAAGTTGCAAACTCTTGATCATAACCACCAAGATACAATGATCGTAATTTATTTTTGATAAATATCCCGTTTCTGTCAAGAAAAAGTATGGTCTGCGTTGAGCATCGAATAAATCCAATTGAATTAATAAAACTATTTTAATAATCAGTTTTGTTTGCATGAATGGGATTTCACTACATTTTATTTCTTTTCACAAAAAAATATCGACTAAATCCTTTATGTTAAATAATCCTTCTCAGATACTCTGATCTTTATATTAGAAATTATTTTCTAACGATACATTTTCTGTAATATTTTAAGACAGAGAATCTACGAAATTTTCGGACATCAAAATAATAAGCTGAAGCAATCTAACATTGACCTTTATTCTGTCTTAAAATTTTCTTAATTTGGTATAAAGTTGCAAACAAATTTATTCAGTTGAATTTGTAACCATTCATGGGGTATCATAATAATTTCGTTCTCCAAACATTTCCTTCAACAATTGAATCGACGAATCGTAATCCACGTTTGTTAATGAAAATGCGAAAAAGAGGGCCATTCCTGTGATGAGTAAATATATTTTCAAATAAGAAAAAAAAATTCGATTTTACATAATGCTTCTCTCATACATGTGGTTTGCTACTTTGAACAAATTCAGAATCCAACCAATATTCGCAGTCTGCGTTAAATATTGATACATTAAATCGATGCAGTTTGCAGGCATTTTTTCACACTTCGTTGGGTCTAGAGTTCGTTTCATTTACTATAAAATCAAGTATTAGGATTTTTTTTTTTTTTTTTAATATTTCAATATCATTTTTAAGCTTAGTTTTATTGGACACACACAGTTTCATGTTTTGAAACCATTAAAGCTTTTTCTTACTTATGCATTAATATTATTTTCCCTAGTCCCATAATAGCAGAGTTAAATAGTAAAAAGCCCTCTAAATATTTGGAAATAAAACTGAATAATAACAATTCCAATCAAATTAAACAAACATTAAATTTAGGCTTACTTTGATGGAAGAACCAAACCAGGTTACAATTTATTATCCTATTGCCTTAAAACACTCGCTTTTTTATCCTTCTTGGGTTTTTATTTGCTCCTTTGTCATATGACGATACTGATCGGAATTTTGTGGTTTTAAATTTCCTTTCAATAATGTATTTTTGTCAGCAGAGGGTAAATACGTAATTCAATGAGGAAGACATTTTCTACATATTTGCGCTCTAAGTTCTAATAAAATTATAAAGAAGGAGTTATATACAATACAGACAAAATAGTAATCAACTTTAAAACCAAATCTTCTGAATTTTTTTTTCTTTAAATTTAACATGATACGACTTTTATTTAAAATGATCACCTTATGATTTTACATTATTTTAAGCCTCGTTGTCCTATTATCTTTCAAGGAACACATTATCTCCATGAGAACATTTGTCACAGCTTTTATTAAATAACATTTATGGGTTCTGACTGGGATAACTTGTTTGTCAAAACTTCTCCGCTACTGATCACAATTTATGTTTGAAAAATTTTATATTTAGACTTTTCCACAAGACCAATCCTTATGATTTATGTAATTTGGTAAAATCTCTTCAAACAATTAATGAGTCGTACTTGACTTATAAAACGGAAAAGAACCTTGTTAAAGAGTACGGTCGTTCCAATTTAACATTACATTCAGGGTCTTAACAATTGGTCCTAACATAGTACTTGCAAAAACTTTTCCGTATTAATTAAGTTTTACTTTGTGATTGTAGGTTCTTTGCTTAAATGAAGTTTCATAATTAACTAGGTACAATAAAAGGCAAGGAACACCTTTAATGGCTAAAGATTTATTACTCCAAAGACAGACACATAACACACAACACAAAACAACATAAAAAGAAAACTAACTACGATACATTTAATTTTAATTTGTTAACACCATTTTGCTTCTGTGCCCGCTAACGTAACCGCCATTCCCGCTCGTCTCCATCTTGTCTCTCTATATACTCTGACTGATTTCGATGGCTGCGCCACCTATAAAATTTTTAAACGCCAGGCGAATCTTACAGTATTTTTCAACTCTCACAAAAAGGAATATTTGAGCTTCATTCATAGCTGATACCATACCAAACCATTAAGAAAGCCAGATGATGAGCTATTTGCACTCTTTTGTCTTCTCTTTAGCTATTTGGAAACGATTTTCTGCAAGGTCGTTCTGCTGATTCAAATTTTCTTCAATATCATAACTTGTCACAATGATAAGAAAATTTGGTTTGTGCCCGTTAAAATGAATTTTCTTTATATTATTTCTGGAGCTTTAACACTTTCGTAAGAAAATGACCATTTATTCTTGTGTGTATCTATAAATATCTTCAATAACTTAACCTTTCATAGTTTAGAAATAAAAACGGTTGTTTCTAAAAACATGTGCTGCAAATTAAATGTTAGCGGAAGTTCACTATTCAAAGGGTTTAAATAACAGAAATATTTTTGAAGTTAAAAAATAGTAGTCACAGAATAAATGTAGGTAATTTAAAAAATATACTGTTTGTCAATACAAAAAAATAAATAAATGAATAAATAAAATAAAATTAAAAAAAATCAGCAATCATAAAATATTTTAAAAACAAAGAAACATTGATATTAAAATTACTTTTACCTTTAAAAAGTTTTAATTTTTGATTGTTACAATGATTTGTACAATGTAACATAAAAAGTTAACAAGTTAGCATTTTTTTACCTTGCATGAAAATTTACAAAAGTTTATTTGCAAAAAAGATTACAACTCTCCTTATTTTGATACTTTTTTTAAAAGAAAGCATAAGATAAATCACATGAAACAAAAAAAATTGTAAGCTTTTTGTAGCTTTATTAATAAAACTATCCTGAACATCTGGAGCATTATCATTTTTAGGCTTAGAGTTAGTGTAAAACATATATAAATACTTTAAGTTTGAAACAAATGTATTCGGAAAATGCTAGTTAGGTGTGTTAGACAGGTGAATATATGGCCACCAATAAAAAAAAACTACCATATTGCTAATACATTCGATCCTTTAATTATTTAATTTTATGACGATGTAATATTAAAAGTGTTTCCTTACTTACTGTAACAAGTCTCTTTGCTCTTTTAATTAATTTTTAAGAGTAGAATATAATTTAAAATAATTATAAAAATAATAACTGTTAAATTTTACTGAAGAAATACTTTTAATGAACACTACATTAAGTTCGGATATTTTTAAAATTCATAAGAAAAATCCGAAGTTATATATAAATATATATTAAATGTTATTTACTCTTATTTGCAATAAATATGGAATCTTAATTAATTCAATTCAATGAAATATGAAATACTTAAGAATGCTTTATGTATAAGAAAATAAAACCATTCTCTAATTATTTACTAGGAATTTTTCATTCAAGATCAACATTTTTACGCGAAATATATAAAATTTTAATCACATAAAAAATGTATTATCAAAATTGTTACCATCTTTTAGCAATATACGATGACAATGCTTTTGATAATACATTATATTTAATCCAATTAAATATATTAAAAAGTGAATATATATCACCTTAATTTATCCTTATAACTTATATATGAAATATGTCTGTAAATAATGTTATTTTACATTCCAGCCTTTTAGACACTTAAGACGCTAATAAACACTCCATCACTCATGCATATATTGAGAATAAGTGACGTATAAGCAAAGACGTAAGCAAAGAAAGTAAGTTTCATTTTTTTTCTTTTGA
>BMAV01006774.1:0-17506 GCA_019973955.1 Trichonephila inaurata madagascariensis
TTTATAATTTAATTTTCCTTTGAATAAAAAGGGTAAAAAAAAAATGGTTGCTTAATGAATGAGTAAACAAATTGTACGGGATGCCCCAAATATGAAAAAAATTTGGAAGAAAAATTTGTAGAAATTGTTGTTCATCCCCTAAAGCATTCTTTAAAAAGTTCTTCAGATGCATTTTAGAAGCGACGATTTTTCAGTTTTTCTTATAGAATCTGTTTTAGACTTTCCTAAGCGCAGGTTTGCCTTTTTTCTTTAATATTCTTAATTTCCTTTTACTTGAAAAGAAAAAAATTTACTTTTATGCATTTTAGTCAGCTTTATTAATATTTTTTTTAAAATTTACAATTAATATCTATTTATTTTTATTACAAAATTACAATTTGTAAATTCTCAGAACACCTATCCCTAAATTAAGTTGCTGGTCGCCTGTTCTCCCTTTTTTCCAACATTTTTTAAATAAAATAAAAATTTCACAAAAATGGATCGCGATAAAATAAAAAACACATGGCGGCCCGTCCATTTTTTCGAAAATTTTTCCCCAAAATTTTAGTTGTTTTTTTTCTAAAGTAAAAAAGGGGGGGCTATTTTTTTTTGGTTTTTGGATTTTATCCTTTTTGGGGATATCGAATTTCATTCAAGATAAATAAAAAATAATTCCGAAAAATCTCTGGCGACCATTTTTGTCCCCAAAAAAACGCGCCAAGTCCCCCCTCCCCAACTACATTGAACCGTTGTTTTGTACTTGTAATGAACTTAAAGCACTGGAAGTGCTAAACCTTAAATATAGAAAAAGCGTTAAAATATTACATTTCTGCATTCAAACTTTACACACGTGTTCATTAGATTTCAATTTAAAAAAATAAATACAACAAACCTCATTTTTTCCAGGGGCAGTATTATTCTTACGTGGAACCACCTTTTTTTTTATACAAAACGAACTTTTTAAAAGAGGTATAAACAGGAAAAAATATTCAACATAAACAACGTGGATGAACAAACTTTATTACTAACACCTCAAACATAACACGGATATGAACGATTTTGAAAAACCCGTTCGTTTATTAGTTCAGATTTTGTGGGATATAGAGAAAAAGGCTTTTTCCCCGAAAAAAAAAAAGGATTTAAAATTAAAAATATCAAAATATTTATTTTCTGGATAAAAAAAGAAATAATCTATTTGACAAAAACTTTTTAGTTGCAGTAGTGTATTTTAATATTTTACATTTTTTTATTACTTTTTTTTTTTTCGCTTATAGTTTTTTTGAAAAATGTAAATTTTAAAAATTTTGTTACATTGTAAAGTATAAAAATTTCTGCCCAAATATTAAAAAATTTTTTTAAGAAATGGTTGAAAATAAATCCTAAAATTTTCAACGTACAAAATCTAGAATTTTAACAACAGAAACGGTGGCGGCCCCGGCACCCCCAATTCCCCTCTTAACTGGGAAAAACCCAGAGGGAAAGGAACTGATATGAACGGGCAACGGGGACTTGCTCTAAATTCTCTTTGACTGCACCAGGAAAGATGCGCTTTCCCTTTATTCAATTTCCATGTTCAACCTAAGTAATTAGTAATTCTGATAATATTTTATAATGTTGTAAACTAAAAATATGTTTAACCTTTTTTATCATTCCTTTTTACTATTTATATGGCGTGTAATAAACTTTAAATATATTCTCACTTCCAGCCATAATCATCACGACTCGGAATCATGCACGAACATCGGATTTATTGAAAGAAGTGATTGTAAAATGATATCTTATCTGCACCACTTGACTGAACAGGAAATAAAAATATATTTATCAAATTAACATATCAAAATTTTAACATTTTTTATAAAATAAATTAAACAAAAAACAACTAGAATTTGCTAATGTCTTTTACATTGTGCATGAAATTTCGTTGTTCTTTATAATCTACATCGTTTTATTATTGTATCAACAGAAAAACTTTATTAAAAAACTCTTAGATTATTTATTAATAAAACACTTTTATATACATCTGTTTACATAAAATTTTATATACTCAGTAAGATTTTACGTGCAAAATTTTTTTCTAAACAAGTATAAGATGTAAGAATTCCTTTAAATGAAAATGAGTGATTTCCATTTAGAACAATTTATATTTCAATATTTGAACCATGTACAACTACAATTATACTAAAGATTATAATTGACATAGTTTAAATATTCATGTAAACATTAAAATAGAATTTACATTCATATTGTGATGAGGAGTCAAAATTTATGTGTTCCTTAATTCATTGTTTTCTTATATAAAAGTCTTAATAAACATTTAAAAACTTGTAAATCTCAAAAACTCAGAAAACTATTTTAAGAATATTTTATTATTACAAATGGTTGAGCATTATATCAACTGCGAAATTTTAGAGTGAGAAAATGTTGGAAAAAATAATGTGTTTAACTTTGTCTTAATGTGTGTGTTAACTTTTTTTTCCTTGCAAAACAGAAATTAATGTTTTAATTAACACGATTTAGATTTTTTTAGAGATTATAGGGAATTTTTAAATTTAGTTTTGCTTATATATAGACCATGGCGAATAAAAATATGATTAATAGCATTTGGTTAATTTCAGAACTTAAAATAAAAATAAGTAGTAAAAAATGTAGTGATTTTTTTTTTAAAAAGTGATTTTATATAAATATATAAATCATTTAATTCGTAAACCTTTTTTTATTGTAAAATATCATTTATAGCATACCACATTCAATTGTTATATGTAATATCTAGGTTCTAAAGTACCATTGAATTTTGACGATAGGATGCAAAAATAGAAGGCAAATAAATAAAAAGTTGTTAAACTTAGCTCTGTACCAATCAAATTCCTTTTTCCCTTGATTATTACTACTTTAGTTACAAATATCGACATTTTAAATTTTATTATAAAAAAAAATCAGATACTTTTTCTTAATTTTGGCTACATATATTCATAGAAAAATTACATGCTATTTCAAATTTTAAAGGTGACACTTTTTTCTAAGCTCCGTAATAATCAAATTTGCATATTATTTGAAAACTTTTTTGCTTTTTTGCATTGAGCAAATATATTAACCAACTGAGTATAAAATGTTTTAATGCTATTTATTTGTTTCTACATACAAAATACTATGTTAAGTTAAATGTTAGGAAATTCACCACAACGTCTGTTTTTTTGCGTATGCTTCCGAATCTGATTTTTAAAAATTTAAATAATTTTGAACTTCCACTCCTGAATAGTGGCTGCGTAACCCTAGTGATTATGGTCACGAACTCGATGCCGGAATATCACGGGTTCGAGTTCTGTGGTGCCCTGGAGACCCACAGTGTATAGAAAGCTGATGCACATTAAATATGTAGAGAGCTCAATGTCCTCCTTGTTGTGGTGTGTGGTAGTTAGGAGAGGTTGCTAGCTCATGTGTCGTCTCGTCCATGACCGAGGCTCCAAATTACGAAATATTTCGCCAACAACCCTCTTGTTGCTTTTATGAGTGCTTAGCGTTCTTAATCCCCCCCCTCCTCTCACTCTCTTGACACACATACATTTTTAATGAGTTTTTTAAAATCCTATCTACAAATGAATAACTAAACTTAACTCAGTGGCCCATGAGGGCCAAGGCTACTGTGTATATCAGTATAATACCGGCCTTAGGCTGAGGGTGCATGAGCAGATGTTCCGGTCAGGTGGTCGGTCTGACGCAAGACCCAATGTTAGGGTTCAAGCAAGCTTGGTACTCATTTATCAGCCCACTGAAGGGATGAAAGGCTGAGTCGACATCACCCAGCCCGGGGTTTGAACCTCGGACCTGTGGTGGGGAAGCGCGATGCAATAGGACTCAATCACTGGGCTTTTTACGTATGAATAAGTATTTGTAAAATCACAAAGGAAATTTTTTTTTGAAGTATCCATTTCATGGTCATATTTGAAAAATTTTATTAAAAAAATTCAATCACAATGATGAAAATTCTTATAAAAAAAATATAACTTTTTTGTAAGAAACAGAATTAAGGTTTACATAATTATTGTGCATACTCCTTGCGATCAGGAGTCAAGCTAGATGCGCATTAGACAAAAAGTTCTTCCTATGTAAAATATTTTTCTACGACTGGCTTTATATAAATGAAACATTTAGAGGTTAAGCTGATTGCTGCTATGCCGTTGGGCCTAGGGGGGAGACGGAATTCCACAGGGAGGCGTGATATTTGTAAATGAAGAGTGCCTTTGTGGCATGGGGAGGTACCTCTAAATAGCTGTCAAGGCACAAGTCTTTCATGGGTTGGTGGAAGGGGAAAGAGGTTAAGATTGGGCTGATCACCTCCAGGATGTTCTCCCTAAAGAATTGGGGTGGAATAGGGAGGCCAAATAGAGCTGTCACCTCTGCTACAGATCCCTCTTATGTCAAGGGAGAACTTTTGTGGATAATCTGGTTTCCTACCTCCCACGTAGTGGTTCAAATACTTGAAAACTGCCCTAAGTTATTCTAAGAATTTCTTTTTCTTTTCTTTTTAAGACTTCGCTACTATAGTCCTCGTCTTGTCTTAAATTGAAGATCCTCAGTTTAAGCTTCATATATATAGCGAATTATTTCATTATAAATAAAAGTTTTTATTAAATATCTTTATCGAGTACGTAGTAAGAAACATTACGAAAAGTAAGATTAGTTTTATAAAATGCTAGCCATTACCCGGCGAACAAAAAACAAAATTTGATTCCTTTTTATAAAAGTTCTTTGTATATCAAAAAAACTATATTTATCTCTATATTTTATTACAATTGAAAATCTATAATTTTCCATAAATTTGGGAAAAAAGGTTTTATGAAGTTAGTATTCTTTTTTTTTTTTTTTTTTTTGTATGTGTTTTTAAATATCCACACAAGTTTTTAAATGTTATTATCAAAAAAATAAATAAATTCAAATTCATTCATTAAATCCTTAATATTCCCATTTAAAGAAAATAAAAAAATTTTTTTGGGTTAGAAAATCAGCTTTTAAAAAAACCTTTTAAACTAAAATAAAACTAGTTAACACTCCCAATTTTTTAAAAAAGTAACCGATTTAAAAAAACAAAAAACTCTTATCTGATCCCCTTCCCTTTTAAAAAAATTTCTATTTTATAATAAAATATTAAAAAAAAAGGGAAAATAAAATGTTTGCATTATTTTTATTTGGTTCAGCAAATTTTAATTTTTAAAATATGCTCTGTTTTTAAAAACATCTAAAAAACTGTTTGGGGAAAAAAAGGGTTTTTTTTTCGAATTTAATAAAAACCCGTTGCGTAAAAAAGATGAAAAAAAACCATTTTTGATTGATTAGCTATATTATACGTCTGTTGGAAAAAATTGTCCCATATTCAATATATCGCAAAAAAATTATTCAACATTTCTGAACCACAAAAAAAGAAAATTTAAAAATTGTAAAACAGTTTTATTTATTAACAAAACAAAAAAAATTAAAATTACAGTCGTTTTACAAATTAATTTCACATTGAAAAAACATAGCTTTTTTTGGCCCCTTTTTCCTTATATGCAGTCAAATGAAAAAAAATTGGCTGGAAAAGCCCAAATTTGTTTTCCCCTTTAACTACCAAAAAACCCACTATTCGAAAAATTTCAGAACCCTTTTTCGTACAAAAAAATCGTACTTGCAAAATTTACAAAATAGATTCTTGGTAACATAAAGATTCGGGGCCCATGACATACTTATCACTAAAAATCATTTTTTTTTCAAATTTTTAGACCGGGGGTCGGTAAACTTTTAACTTTGGCGTCCCAAAAACGTTTTAACCCTTTTAAGCGTGCTACACAATGGGAACTTTTTTGAAACAATTCGATTCCCGTGATAATGTGTGAAGAATCGGGAAAATAAAAAAATTTTGTTTAGATTCACAGTTTTTATTATCGGGGGCCGGGTTTTTTCTGCTTGGGCACACTAGGCAAGTGCCACCAAAAAATTGGGGGGAAAAAAAAAATTAAAATTACAGCGAATGTCCCCACCTCTGGTTTTCAGCGTACTCAACCTGCGGCCCACCGGGGCCTTTTTTCGGGGCCCCCGCCTAAAAATTTATTTAGTTAAGAATTTGTATTAAAATTTGGGTAAAAACGGCAATAAACCAAATATATAAATTTTTTACTTTTGCTGTCGGTGTTGTAACGGCCGAATTAATATTTTTTTTCTATTTGGAAACATTTTACATATATAAAATAAATTATATATTATTTATTATGTTAAAAAAAAATATTGAAAAGGGTAAATAGTGTAACGTCTTGAGTAGTTAGCAAAACAAAAAAATTTGTAACCCCATTTTAAAAATTAAAAAACAGTATTTATTTGCTTCTGGGGTTTCCCAAAATAAGTAATAAAGTCCCAAAAAATATGCCAAGCCGGGCGGACAGTCTATCTCACGGGAGTTCAATCCTTTTTCCCAAAGGCACTTGCTAATCCCTTTTCTTTTCAGGGCTCCTCTCCAGTTTCCTCCATCCAGGGCTCTCTCTTTGTCTTCCTCCAGGGCTCCTCCGTCTCCTCAAAATAAACCCCTTTTAAACACCAGGGGCGGGTTCACAACACGCCCCTCCTCTCTTCTCATTGGCAGGCCAAAAAAAAATCTGCCCTCGTCCCCGGGCCTCATTCGTGTACTATTTGTGCGGCAAACACAAACACATTCCTGGACTGTCTGGAAACTAAGGGCGCCATAATTCTCATCTAACTTCTGAACACCCTTATCCCTCACACCACCTGGGTTTTATAATCCCATTCTCTCGGCACCGGCCATGGCGACTTTATTCTTTTCAGACAGGCTCTCTTTGGATATTGTAACTTCCAGACTGGATGTCGGCGTTTGTCCGAGGTCAGACAATAAACAATGACCCCATGGCCACGTGCTCTTACCTAACATCTGTTTGGAGCCATAAAACTTCGCATGAATAGAAGGGTGAGGTCCACCCCAATCGAAGACGTCACAACTCCTTCCCCCTGAAAAGGTCCATTTCACTGGACTGCTCTGGCCTCAGGCTGGTTCAGTACTTAATATTTCACACCGAAAGGTTGTCTTATCAATGAGACTGACCAGGACAGCAATCCAAGTAACAAATACAATCAAAAGTATAGAAAAATAAATAAATCCAAAATTCTATAAAACATACACTTTACAACTAAAACTAAATCCCAAATCTTGTGGATTCTTTTTCCTTTTCTGTAAGTTACATCACACCTTAAATTTTCAGGGTTTTAAAGAAGTTAAATCAAATCATCCTATTTCACACACTAATTCTAATACATCAAATCGCTCAATCAATTGTGTTAAACATCTGTGAGTATACACATTACTAAGAGACACAAAAGATTTTCAATAACACATAATATCCTTCCACCTTACTCACACACAAACACAAACACTCATACTCATACAAATATTAATTCACACCTAGCACAAATCCAAAGAATTGCTTATTTACATCTACTTATTCCAACGATATTTCCAACGATATTAAATAAACAAAATAAACACCTATAAATTCCAAACTTTGCAAACAACAGTAATTTTTTTAAATTAAGAAGTTTAAATCAAAACCTTCTAAATTAAGTTAAATTTTGGCTATCGGTAGGCATTCTCACAACCATTATGACAAGTTATTCACAATTCATGGTATTGTCTTCCATTACGTTAGTTATTGAGGAAAATTAGACACTTTAATTGGGAATATAATTAACATACCTCATTAGCTCATGCAATGAATTTACTAAGTCTATATTATGTGCATGGAACAAATTTTCCGACGGCTCTAATTTACCTTTGGTCGATCTGACTTCCGACCTAACCCTACTCAACCACTTTAATACAAATTCGAGCTGCTTTACACTATTTTTCCAATTTCGTTAAATTACATCCATAAGAAGAAGCCCATACAAACTTAAACCTCACTTTCTTAATAATGTACATGCCAAATGGCATAACGTATACGGCATACTTCGGATAACTCATCATGAGAGAACGACGAAAATACCACTTCCACAAATCCAGTACAGTGACCCCCGATGCCGCTTTGTTCTTTTCTACAAAACCTTCCATTTTTAATAAAAGATAAATCTCTGCTCGCGTCACCTGGTTCAAATTCCTAAACTTAATACATTTAATACGTGGATACGGGTATCGGCTCACTCTTCCTAACCAAACAACGGGCAGAGTACGGTTGGACTGCCCCATCCGTTTACATCTAAATCTAAGAGATACTCTTTATCCTCTCGTAGCGAATTAATTAACATTTGTGATTGTAGGAGACAGGATACCAATACAGGATCGCAATACCAAGAAGAAACACAAAGCAAAAATGCAAATAAGATATACTTTAAAAGGACAGAAGGTTTAGTGAGAGAGAATGGCAGTCTTAGAGAAAGCTTAGTGTGGAACTGTTCGGAACAAGTGTTAGACGGCCTACTCACAAGGAAGAAGGAAACGCCCACCTTCGATAATAATATACATAAGGAAGAGTAATAGTACCTGAGTACACTTATTTACAAGAAGCAGAATAGATGAGTCTTCAATCAAGGTAGGAGGGTTACTTTCTAAGTGAAATTATAATATAGAAAGCTAGATTAGGCAGATAATTAACTATACTTAGGATAAGTGATCTAGTTGTGCGATCTGACTTAAATATTCGGTCTAATTTGTGGCTTATTCTCACTTAAAGAAAGTTGTTCATTATATATAAGTAATTTGAGTTATTCTTAATAAAAGTTGGGTTTAAAAATTACAAAATGTCTCATCCTTTAGATAACCCCACACCCCCCAACACGCGGACCCAACACGTCATGGCTATCGGGGATGGCTATGTCCCAAAATCAAAAGTCAAAACCGCGTATCGATCGAATGGTGAGGAATATTAAGGGTCACACTGAAAAAATAATACGGGCTATTGGCAACGAGCCTCTCAATTTTGAACCTCGGTGTCAAGTGACGAGGACAAAGGACCTGAGCTAGCACCTACCTCTCAAACCCTACCCCCAATAACGGGGGGGGACATTGAGCCTCCCAAAAAATTAACGTGTGGTAATGGCACTGGGACTCGAACTCATGACACAACGGCCGAATCCACACCATGGCCACATGGCCCCGGAATTGAAAACCCCACTTTTTTGCGATCAAAATTTTGGGCTTCCATCCCCAAGCGTAAATTTAATGAAAACAAATAATTTTAAAAATTAAGAAAAAAAGCACGCAAATTTAAAAATTCCTTAGTGCAGTTCCTTATGAAATAAATTTTTTTGAAAAAGATCCCAATTAAGATACAAAATATTTTGATATTTTCAAATCATTTATTTTTTTAAAAAAAATATCTACTCGTTTTATAATGTTAATTCCCATTTTTTTAAAAATTTAAAAGGCTTTTCTTTTTTCAACTTTTTTTTTATATGTTAAAAAAACTGCACTTTATAATAGGTTTCTGTAATGTTAAAAACCTTTTTAAAAAAACTGCCCTTTTGAAGAATAATTCTATATAATTAGTACATACATTAGTTTTGTTATGTATTAAAATATATTTTAAATAGGTTTTTTTTTATTTATTTTTAAAAAGGGGTGCAGCACTGGCATTGCGAGATCTGAGTAAACCTGTATCAAAATTTTTTAGACGTCCTTTTTTTGGGCCTCTCAACATTTTCGAGTATTTTTCTTAAAAATATGATGGGGGGCCCCGGTTTTCATTGATGAGCGGGGTAGCTACGCCTCCCAAGCTGCAGATTTAGTAGGTGTGAGGGGTGGTTCCCAAAATTTTGATATTACCAAGGTTTAAATTTTGCAATTACTAATCATTACATGAAACGAAGGGCTTTTTAAAATTTTTGGGTGGTGTTGTGTTCCCGTTACAAAAATATATATATAAATAGTTTGCTTTTATTATTACTTTAAAATATATTGCCAAGCAATACATGTTACGATTTCCCAAAAAGGGCTTTGAAAAGGGCATTGAATTGTTACTGCTAATATTTTTTGGGAAAATGGGCGACAAAGGCTATTATCCATTTAAATTTATTTTAAATTAATAAACTTTTTTATTTTCCCTTAAATTTTATTAAATTAAAAAAAAATGTATGTAATTTTTTTGGGGTTTCATAGAATTGGGGGAGACCAGTGTCGATTTTAAGTTCATTTCGGGGACTGGGCGCCAAAAACCCCGGCCCCCCTTGGCACTGCAGGATCGAAATTTATGCCTAAATAATCTGGTGAAGTCCAGCTTATCCCCGGGGCCCTTTTTGGACCCCTCGGATCCCCAACCAAGTGCCCAGTGGATAAACTGGCACTGGGAAAGGGCGATATTATTATAATTAATTTTATTTTTTTACAAATTAATTTATTTCGGCATTTTTAACATCAGAGCACTATTAAACATAAAAAATTTTATAAACTAAAATAAAAAAATGCAAGCGTTTCATACTCCCCAAAATTTTTTAACTGAAAGGAAGTAGGGGAAAATTCCCCCAAAAAAGGTTTTTGCGCTTTTTACTGGTAAATTCTGCAAAATAAAAATTTTAATAGTTATGTTGGGGGCTTATTCAAGTTTTTTTTTCAAATTAGTGTTTTCCCGGATTTGACTTTTTTTCCCAAAAATGATTTTTATATTTTTTTTAAAGGGTAGAAATATTAAAAATTTGAAAGTGTATCGGTTTTTTTTGATAGTAAAACCAAAATATTGTAGCTATTTTTGACTTAAATAACAAAAAAATAAGGAATTTAGACTTCAGAAACTTTTTTTTTTTGGGTATGTGGGGGAAAACTCTATACTATTTACTATAACTGCAATAAATATAGATATACATACAAAATTTTAAAATGACAAAAAAAATTCAGCTGATGTTTTTTTTTTTTAAAAAATTTTTTTTACGAATTTAAGACACACAGTTTCACACACAGTTAAGTTTTCAAACTTTTACCAGTTTCTCATTTTTTTCACCCTTTTAAAAAATCAACGTTACTTCAGTTTTTTTGATATTGTATAAAATCAATGCAATATGTTTATCCGATATTTGTTTTTATTGCTTATTCTTATTTTACGTCCTAAAACTAACCAATGCTATTAATCAAGTTTTTATTGGCTATGATCTACAGACAAATCTACCTCTTTCCAAGAGGAAATTTTACCTCCTGTCAATATGGTTTTGAATTAACTTGGTTTAAGCTTTCGCTTAACCCAGTACTGCATTTAGAGGTAATTAACTATAAAAAAATGTTAACCTGTGAAAAAAGTTTAATAAAACTATCATTGAGAGAGAAAAAGAAAAACACTTTATTAAGAAAAAACATTAAACTAATTTAAATACATAAAGGAAAGGAAAAGTATTTAAAAAAGTATTAAAACTTTTTTTGTCCCGTAGTTACGAGTTCTGGGTCAGTCACGGTTGGGCCCGACGAGTCACCAAGAAGATGGACAGAGCACCCCTTTTAGAAGTTCCCCCAAGGGGTAGCAAAAAAGAGGGGGTTTGTTGGAAAAAAAAAATTCCCAATTCAAGGGAAAGTTGAAAAAATAGACTGGAACCAGTTCCCCGGAACGGATCCCCCCCCCTCCAAAGTACGAAGACATGGTGGGCTGAAAAATGGGGGGAAAAATGATTTGAATGGGAAGACAAACAAAACATTTCCCTTTTATTGTATAGAAAACCATCTACAATCCTGGGGAAATTTTCCCTTTTTTTTAAAAAATAATTACCCAAAAAAAGTACCAGAATATTGAACAAATTTGAAGCCTGATAGTAAATCAAAAATACGAAAGAATTATTTTTGGAATCAAGAAAATAATAAAAAAAATTTTAAAAAAAAGGCGCTGGTGATTTAATTTTTTTTTCGTGGAAAACTGTTAATTTCCCTTTTTCCTTTTTTATCTACTGAAATTATGTTTTTAATGCATTTTTTTTTCATGCAATTTTTTTCGAATCACTACATTAAAAATTTAAAAGGGATATACATTGTGACATCCCCTCGCGTTCTTCCCTCTAACAAAACCCTTTATGTTCTTTGAGGGCCCAAATTTTTGAAAAAAATTTTTCCAAACCCAAACCCAAAAAGAAGTAAAAAAGCAAGAGGGAAAATAAGAAAACCCTTTTAAAAAAGGATAAAAAATTTTTTAGTGAATAAAAGGGAAAAATTTAAAAAAAATTCAGTGTAGAGAAGATGGGTGTTGACCGACGGCTTACTTAAATCAAGCGCCCCCCGCCAATTATACCAAGGTACATACCATTGTACAATCTTGGGAGAAAGATTTGAAATAGCTTGGACGATGAGTTTAAAACCGGTGGGGAAGATTATATTCTTAAAACGCTAGTATATTATTGAGACGAGATTAGGCGGATAAAATATATTTATTTTGGGAAAATGATCTAATTCCCAATCTGAGTTAAGACTACGTGTTGGGGTTTTTATTCTCTCACTTAATATAAGTTTGTTCGATATCTAAGAAATCTGAAAATTTTTAATAAAATCATATTAAGAATTCAAAAATTTCTCATCATTCCGAGAATCCCACACCTCTAATTTTCCCTAAAACCCCACGACATGGTTTATCGAATGAGGGCCCATGCCCAAACATAAACAAAATACCCCAATTTGGGTTTTAAAATTCTTTTGGACCCAAATTTAAATTTAAATTTAAAAAAATATTCAACAGTAAAATTAATTATATAAAATTGTTTTCTTAAAATAAATAGTCAAATCGTTTTCTAAGATCGTTATTAACACACACAAAAAATAAGGCCTTTTTTTGACATTAACTATTTTTTAAAAAAAAATGACAACTTTCGCAATCCGCTGGCGCAATTTCTGCTATAAAACAACCTTTATTCCCACTAAAATACCCATCATAGAACCCGTACTGCCATATATCTTGGGAGAGGGATTTTTAAAAAGAAAATTCCTGCTAAGTATCGCCCCAATATTCAAAAATTTGGGTTTTCTATATTATTTTAAAGTGAGTGGTAATTTAATAAAATACCGTCGGTAGATAAAAAAGTTAACCCCATTTTTGGGCCAAAAAAATTGCTATACATATACTCAAATCCATTTTTTTGAAAAAAATTTATTTGTGTGTGTTTGATCTAAAAAAAATAAAATTTGGAAAAGGTTTTAAGACAATTTAATTAAAATTTTATTTACTATCTGGGTTGAAATAAAAAAAATTTTTCGAAAAAAATTTTCCCACTTTCTTATAGCATGCGAATTTCCGATAGCGAATTTTCCTCATTTTTGAAGCACAACTATTTTTCATAAAAAAATTAATAAAATAAATTTGTCAGTATTAATTAATATGACAATTCCCTTTTAATTATTGGAAGACGAAATTTTTTAAAGAGCTTTTCCAAAATCAATACACTTAAAAAAATTGAATTGATATCCCAAGGGAACAACAAGTTAATTAACCAAAAAAGAAATAAAAAAAATTTTTTAAATATATTTAAAAAAAAATTTGTATTAATTTTAAAAATAAAATTGGGGTAGTTTTTGAAAAAAAAAAAATTTAGAAATATTCCCAAAATTTCGATTAGAAAGATAATTGCATTTTTAAGAATAACATTAAACTGTGTTTGTATTTTTTTATAAATAAATTTTTTAAAAACCGAATGCAAAGTATTATAACATTTTTAAATTTTAACCCCATATCTTTGTTGTGAATGTGGTGTAGGTGGCATTTAGGAAAAAAAGATATACCATCTTCGTCATATTATTCAAAGAAAAAAGTAAGTTATATTATTGAATAGAAAATTGTAAGATCAAATGAATTGTAAAATTTTGATATATATTGAAAAAAAAAATAAAAAATTTTATATTTAGGAAGAATCGAAAGTTAATGATAAAAATATTTTTTCTCGCAAAAAATATGTCTTCATAATAGTCAAAAGAATGTGAATGAATGAATATTAACGTCGCACTGTTCAGCTACACGAGGTCTTTTGGTGACGGACCTCGCAATTTTGAATCATGGGCAAGGTATGAGGACGACGCCTGAGTTGGCACCTCCATCTCCTAACTACTACACCAACGGGAGGACGTTTGAGTTCTCGACAGATTTAACGTGCATCGCTTCTCTACATGGCGGGTCTTTAGTGGTACTGGGCTCGAACTCATGGCAGGCATGTCATGATCAGACACCTTAACCACCGGGCCTCTAAAAAGCCTCAAAATTAAAAAAAAGAAGAAAAAGAAATGAAAAAAAGTTTATAAATTTTTTTTTATTAAAATAAATCTTTCAGTCAAAATAAGCTTTTCATTTTTCAAAATTTTATTTGCATATCTGTATAACTCAAATATTAATTTTTACCTTTACGTTATCATATAAAGTATACGTTAGAGTTACGTTATCACAGAGTAGTCAAAAATAGTTTTATGGTAAATATATTAAAAATAATAATATATAAAAAATATATAGCATATATGAAAATTTTTATAGTAAAAATATTAAAATTAACAATACATGCAAATACATAGCATGTGTAGAAAATAGTTTTATTGAGAAAAAAATACATAAAAATTATAATACATATATAAATAGATTTTTAGTAAAGTAAACATAGCATGCAATAAAAAATAAAGAATCTAAGGGAAAATTTTTTAAAAAAAATTAGGTTTTTTTTTTTAATACTACTTTAATAAATTTCAAAAAAATTTGATATATTTTTAAAAAAACAAGATTTTCTAAAAAAAATTTTAAATTGCAAAGAAAATTTAAAAAAATTTTACTTAAAAAAAATAATCCTATATTTTGTGTGTGTGTTTTAAAGGATAATATATTTCAATATAAAAAACAAATTTCAAATATTTCAATTTTTTCAGCTATACTAAAAATTTATTACTAACAACAGATAAAAAAGTTTTAACAGAAATAAGCCAAAACTGACATTAAAAATTCCTTTTTATGTATTTTTGTGGTGTAATTTATTTCGATTTTTTTATGTTGGGAAGAACCCGAGAACAACTTCTATCTCATTAACTCTAGCTTTTTGGACGTAGCTAGACGTAAGAAGATCAAATAGACGGACAGCCACATTTGAATGATACTGCGCTGTTTGGGATCTTGGCGTATTTTGAACTGGTTAAAACCAAATACTGAAGAGTTAAAAATTTTTGGAGCAGAGAAAAGAGAGACTATCAGAAAATTTAGCAGATTCTTGTTTTTTGACAGATCATCTAAAGCGGCAGATGCCGGTTTTTGTGTAAAAAATAAAATTTTGGGGATTGATTCTGTGGAAAAGGGAATTTTCCGTAATACCGAAATTGATGTAATTTGTTCAGTTTTGGAAGCATCAGTAGCTATTATATAGAAGTTTTAAATCGTGATCTATTGTTTCACCCAAAAAATTTTATAATCTGTATTGGTAAATTTTTATCCTGAAATTTGAAGTTATCGACATGGGAGAATTGAAAAAGATGTGTGACGGCTCACGCGTCCTTTCTCTAACATACCCTCTGGGTTCTTTGACGGCCAAGACAAAGGCAAATTTTTCCAACCCAAATCCAAGAAGTGAAACGAAAGTATAGATGCAAATAAGATAGCCTTTAAAAGGACAAGTTTTAGTAAGCGGGATGGCAATTTGGAGAGAGCTCTGTTTGGAAGGGGTAGAAGTGTGGTTTGACGGCTTACCAGGGAATCACGGATATCTGGCCATTACTACAGGGTGCATGCTATTGCAATCGAGCCTAACTGACTATCTGAAGGTGATTGAACCATTGCGGAAATTCAAGGTGGGACAGATTGTGACGGCTCACGCGTCCTTTCTCTAACAAACCTCTGTTTTTAGAAAAAATTAAGGGAAATCTTTTCCAACCCCAAAATGAAACGAAGGATAGATGCAAATAAAATAAACTTTAAAAAGGCAGAAGTTTTGTAGCGTGCGACATAGCATCCGTGATGCTATGTCTAGTAGGGTCCGGTAAGCTGAGGTGTGGGATTATTTAAAAGATGAGACATTTTTTGGGTTCTTAACACAACTTTTATTGAATAACTTAAATTACTTAATTCTAATTTAAAAACTTTCTTAAAGTGAGAGTTAACACCCAAAAACTTTTTTATTCATTTTAGATCGCGCAATAGACGGAATGTCATCCTGTGATGACCATGTCGTCCGGTTCCGCAAGCTAGGGTGTGGGATTATCAAAATGATGAGACATAATTCTTAATACAACTTTTATTAAAAATAACTTATATTACTTAAAAATTTGACAAATTTAATTAAAGTGGGGGTCAAACCCCAAAATTTAAAACACGTATTTAAGTCAGATCACCAACAGATCCTCTATTAATTTTTATTAATAATCCTATTCATCTAATTACTTATATCCCAAAATTACCTTTTTTTAGTTCTGGTTCCTTGACCTAGAGAAAATTATCTATAAACTTTATATATGAAGATTTTGATCCTAATGCTAATTTTGACGCAATTTTGATCCGCAAGATTTCACACTAAGCTTTGTCACGCTATCGATCAGAATGATTCCCACACTAATATCTCTGAGCCGCCGGTTATATCTAAGCTTGCCCCCCATATGGGTTTGCCACGCTATCCTTTTATAGTATACCCATTTACATATTATGATCGTTTATCTTCTTGGGATTGGGTTGGAAAAGTTTTGCCATTAATCGGGCCGTCAAAGAACATAGGAGTCATGTTAACAAAAAAAGACGCGAGAGACGTCACAACCCCCCCCAAGAAAAAAAAGTGATTTACAAGGGTTCTCAATGCCCAATAAATTCTGTCAAACCTATTTCTAAATTTTTTGTTTTATTTTTAAATTTTAATCTTAAATCTTCATTTTAAATTTTATAATTTCCCAAAATCTATCTTCTTTTTTTTGCAATTTTAATCTTAAATTTTAAACTTTTATAATTTCCAAAAATTTTTCTTACTTTAATTTTTATTTCCATCTTAAATTAAATTTTAATATTCAATTTAATTTTAAACTCGTGACAATAAATTTTTCTCCAATAACTAGGCCAACATTAATAATTACTGTTTTAATTTTCCCCATCTCCTTTTTTCATTTCAATTTCTTAAAAAATTTATACATTTTAAAAAAAAATTTTTGGGGGGCAGACCCAACTTTAAAACGCAAAGGGCTGGTACCCGCTCCTTTTTTGTTTAAGCTATACTTTTCAAGATTTTCAGGGGCAGTTCCTGAAATGAAAACTATTTGAGCCCCCATTTCCATAATATTAATCAATTTCACATATATTATTTATATATCACAATAAATTTTTTTCTCCATCCCCACATCTGGTTTCAACAAAAAATCCCAATGAGCCGCGCACCCGTTTTATTATTTTTAGTGCCTTGACTACGCCGTTTCCCCCGAAAAGATGCCTCATAATACGTAAAATACAACAACGTATATATATAAAATATTATACAATTACAAACATTTTTTAATAAAAACCCTTATAACAAATAACCAAAAGGGAAATTTTTGCATCTCACGAAGTCAAAATCGAACAAAAAAAATGTGTGATTACAAATGTTTTTTCAGAAAAAATTTTTA
>BMAV01006775.1:0-12887 GCA_019973955.1 Trichonephila inaurata madagascariensis
TGAACACGTACAACTTCATTCTACAGGAAAAATGTTGAATCAGCATCAAGATTCTTGTGAAACTTAAGAAATCAGCCACGAAAACTTTTCAAATATTAACCGAGGCTTATGGAGATGAAGCTTTGTCTCGTGCACCCGTGTTTGAATGGTATAAGAAGTTTCCAGGGCGAAGGGTTAGTGTGGAAGAGATGAACCTTCTGGGCGCCCAAGGTCAGCGATTATAGACCAAAACATTTCCGAAAGTCGTGATTCCCACTCACATCAGTGGTCAGACTGTTGATCAGTAGTACCACATTAAATACTAAAAAGACTTCGTGAAAAAAAAATTAGGAATAAAAGGTCAGAATTGAGGAGTGTTGGATGGTTGTTGCTAGAAGACAATGCACCCGCTCACACTTTCTTATCAGTCAAGCAGTTTCTGACCAGCAAAAACATTACACTGTGATAGAGAATCCGCCTTATTCACCTGATTTGGCTCTATGGGACAGTTAATTTTTACATAAAGGGAACCTTTTTTACCTCAGTTGAAGAGGTTCATGCAAAAACGGAGAATCTTCTGAAGGGTCTTCCGAAAACCTAGTTCCAGAACTGTTACCAGAATGCAGAAGTGTGTGAATGCTGAAGGGAACTACTTTGAAGGTAATAATGTCCCGGAGAACTGATTCAGTAAGTACAATGATTTATTGTACACCTTTCTGTCACACCTCGTGCGTCAACTGGCAACTGCATTTATGGCATGTCGATTGTCCCTTCCTCGGCCTAGCCTACCACCGTACTCTACTATTACTCATTTAGCCGAAAGGCGGCAGTCAGTCGAGTAGTTTGTGCCTAGGTTTCTGAGATTGTGAATCACACATTTATTTGCTACGGGTCACCGTTTGTATGAGTATTTGACAACTTATACTTTCTGTTTAGGTATGTACTATCTAGGTCAGCGATTCTTAACCTGCGGCCCACAGAGCTTTTTAAGTGGCCCGCTGCTCTGAGAAATTTACTTATTTAAGAACATTGTAATACAAATTTGGTGGGAAATTCTTCGTCAAGAAATCGGATATCAATTTTACTTTTTCCTGTCGGTGTCATACGGGTACGAATTGATATTCTTTTTCAATTTGGAACGGTTACGGTTAGCGATAACAGACAACAGTAGAGTAGCGACAATTTGATGGGTGGAACTAATTTTTAACTGTCTTGCAAGCGAAAAACGTTCAAAGAAAATATATCGTTTCAAGACGATTGGGAGGTTGACAATTTTGTGGTGAAAAACAAACATGGATTAGTAATTGTTTGATTTGTCACGAAAGTGCTGTATTTAAAAAAATACCAATAAAAACACACAGGAATAATTCAATGATATTTTTTCTCGAAGATCTTTTGGCTGCGGTAGCCGAGTGGTATAGGTATCGGACCGTGGCTTGCCTTGTCACGAGTTCGAGCCCAGTACCACTAAAGACCCGCCGTGTAGGGCAGCGATGCACGTTAAATCTGTCGAGAGCTGAAACGTCCTCCCGTTGGTGTGGTGTGGTAGTTAGGAGAGGGGGGTGCCAGCTCAGGTGTCGTCCACGTCACTTGACCATGGTTCAAAATTACGTGGTCTGTCGCCAAAAGCCCTCGTGCAGCTGAACAGTGCGACGTTAATATTCAATCAATCAATCAATCACGAAGATCTTTTTAAAGAGACGATAAATAGACTTTCTTGAATAATCTTTGCAACAGCAACAAAGTGTTTTGTCAGTGGTGATAACACAGCGGTAACAAAGACATCCTATGAAGTTTGTTATATTATTCGAAATCGTAAGAAACCGTTTGCTGATGCAGAAATTGAGAATGAGTGTTTCTTAAATGCTTCTAATTTAGTGTTAGTGACAAAAATAAAAAATAAAATGTATAAAAAAATGATAATTATAAAAAAGTAAAACAGGAGATAATATTTTGATCAATTTTCCACATTTTACATTTCCAGTGTTATCTTGGTCTAAAAAAATTCCTCCCCTTCTCCATTTACCCTCATGTTGCGGCCCACGTGAAATAACTAACATAAGTATGCGGCCCACGTGAAGTAGCTGACATATGTATGCGGCCCATCAGAAAAAAAGATTGAGTACCCCTGGTCTAGGTTGTAGATACAGCCTACTTTTGCCTCAGAACGCAGGGTCTCAAGAAGTCATCGAGTTCTTAAAGATTTAAACTACAAATATATGCATCTGTACCTTTACGAAGAAATGTCTAGATTAGAGGCGTAGTTACCGCCATATCAATGATACGAGGTCCCCACGCTTTAGGTCCCCAAAATGTGTGAGCAAAAATTCGTAAAATCTTAAGGTGCCTCAGGAGAGGATCCCCAAAAAAATTTTGATACAGGGCCAGTAGTCTAGACATATTTTTTGTGTTTTAGGTAAGGATTCTTACAAATCGAATTAATTTAATGCTTATAGAAGCAATACGGTTAAACCGTTCAACTACGATCGGAACCGTGATTTTAAAAAAGCGCATAAATGGATAATTTTCATGATATTTAGTGCCACTTAGATTAGAATACATGTTAAAATTGTTTTAAAGACATTTTGATAAAAAAAAATTTAAATGCAATATTTCGGCAAAAAATTAACTTCGAATAACTTTTTTTCAAAATGGTCTCCTTTTGTAAAAAATGCTTCTATTATAATATTTTGCCAGTATATAGCTCAGACCTCTTTACAGAGGCTCAACTATGAGTTTTGAAAAATTCACATTATTTTCAGAGTTACAACCCATTGAAATAATTATCGGCGTTTTTTTTCTTAAAATTTCTCCCCTCTGTTGTCGTAAAACATGGATAAGCCCATTTCTAAGTTTTATATTTCAAAAATTCTAGTTGAGCCTCTGTACAGAGGTCTGAGCTATATACAAGCAAAATATTATAATAGAAGCATTTTTCACAAAAGGAGACTATTTTGAAAATGGGCCATTCTATGTTCATTTTTTGTCAAATTATTGTACTTAAATAATATTTTTATTGTAATACTATTCTTAAAACAATATTATATACATTTTCTAATCTGAGTGACACTAAATATCATAAATATTATCCATTTATACGCTTTTGCAAAATCACGGTTCTGAACGTTGTCGGATACCTTAATGTTATTTAAAAACAAGCTGAAATAGAAATAAATAAAAAGGCAGTTAAAACACATTTTTTAGATCACACTATTCCATTGCCAATTTATTCATATACACGCGTTAAAAGAATAGTTACAATTTTACGATTAATACTAATTTGTTTCGGAACCAATTTAATTTTTGAATTGG
This sequence comes from Trichonephila inaurata madagascariensis, assembly GCA_019973955.1. Classification (NCBI taxonomy): domain Eukaryota; kingdom Metazoa; phylum Arthropoda; class Arachnida; order Araneae; family Nephilidae; genus Trichonephila; species Trichonephila inaurata. Next base: position 3,292 of record BMAV01006775.1, read on the forward strand.
TCCTTAGTTCTGCACACATATTTCTCTGAGTAATTACAGAATATTTAGAAAATGTAAAGGAATAATGCATTTTACAGTATTTTAAAAACTCCTGTTTCACTCGATGATCTGAATTCCCGTTTGGCGCTATCTAAAAACAGTGGATGCCATTTGGCTAAAAATCTCCGAATGTGCAGCAACCCTTTTCGTGGGTTGGTTGTGACAAGGTACAAATCAACGCAGCAGCAATATCGCGATCCGCGGATGCTGCTGCCCCCCGTCCCCTCAAACATTTATTGCCCCCAGTGTCTTAGCCGCGTAACAAAAGGAGGGGGCATTCCATTCCGCGCAGCCAACTTTTGCTCCGTTTTGCCCGAGTAATTTATGAGAATTTATTTGAGTGGCTGGTTCGTTGGAAATACGCCACTCAAAGTTGCCCTTTGAAGCCTCTTCCCCGACGTCCAAACAGGCAGAAATCAAAGTGAGAAAATTACCGCTTCCGGCTTAATTTCGCATCCCTGTGTTAAAGGCTATTTAATTAGCGACTGTGGAGAGGATGGATCATTTCGGACCATTCGGCTCAGTGTTGTCCGAGAATTCTTTGAGGGGAGGAGGAGAGAATAGTTGCGATGTTTCGGAGTTTTTCACACGTTTCGATTGAGATGCTGGGTATTGCATAGATTTTTCTGACATGAGATTCCGTGATGATTTTTCTTTGATTGTACTGAGAAAAAGATTATTTTTTTTTATAGAAATGATTTTGTAGAAGTATGATGGATAATTGCTTGATTATGAGATTCTACAGAAATGGAATGCTTTGGACTTGAGCATAATTCAAATTTGGGTAATTTAGGCAGAGTGGAACTACGGGATATACAGGATTGAAAAAATCAGTCAATCAAAAATTTCAAGAATTACATATTTTTAGTTATCAATACCATTATGTCTACAAAAATAAAGAAAGAAAGAAATCTAACCTTATATATGTATTATAGTATTACAAAAGTTAATATTTTATATATATTAGTAATTAAAATTAAATTTTTATTAAGAAATAATTTCTCTACATTAAGTAGAGTGGCCTACACAAGGGCGAGGCTGAGAATTCACCTCCCCATAGATCAGCAGATTTTTTTTATTTTTACCATAGAGATTATCTCTCGGAGCTTTTGTCTATGTGTTTATAGAATGTAAAACCCGTGTAAGAAAGATGTGTATGCGAGTGATTTATTGACAGTCCCATTTCACAATGATGTATTTAATAGGATAATTGTGTATAATTATACATACATAAATATTAATTGAATAAGATGTTTAAAACACATAATTATATATATTGTACGCAGTTACTCTGTAATTCAGTTCGAAAGCCTCTCCTTTTTGTTCTAAAACATCGGTACCCTAATGGTCACGGTCCCGAATTCGTGGCCAGCATTGCCAAGATGGTGAGCTCGAGTGTTGATGTCAATGAAGACCCGCCGTGTAGGGGGACTGATGCACGTTAAATTTGTTGAGTCTCAAAGTCCTCACGTAGGTGAAGGAAAGAGAGAGGGGTGCCCTTGTCAAATGATCACAGTTCAAAATTACTAGGTCCTTCACCAATAGCTCTTTCGGGGCCTCAGAGTGAAATTTTAAAAATCACTTGCACACTCTTTTTTGTTTATTCTAATTTCAGATGATGGTTTCCCAGCAAATTTTTGTTGTATCTTTTTCACCCTTTTGGCAACACTACTCCAGTGCTGCCAATAACTAAGAAGGGATAGAAAACACTTCAGCATTAAAGAACATTTCTTTGATTTTCTATCGCGTAACAGATTTTGAACGAACGAATTTTCTCACAAAATAGTAAATCCTTTTTGGATGTTTCATTTCATACATTAATATATATATATATATATAATTGCTATATTCCAAACTGTAAACTAATATATTTTGTTCTGTCGAGGGTAAGACTGTGTAGCTTTGAAAAGTCTATTTTACCAAGAGAGGAATGAGCCAAGTACTTACGTTGGCTAATTTCTCTATAGACATTAAGTCTATTCATGATAATTCACCTTCTGTAGGCTTTGAAGCAGGTCTTATTCTTTAAAAATCACCTTGTATTAAGGTTTCAGGTTTATGCTAAAAAAAGACACCATCATAAACAATTTAAGCATTTATATCTCATACGGGTACTCATAGATATTCACACACACACTATTATATTGTGAAACTATACTTACTCATTCAGTAGCGCACATAAAAAATTTTCAGCGGGGAGCGGGTTCAGGGGCGAAAGTCCACTATTTTGGTATCATGCTCCTATACGCCGCCCAACATATTTGTCGATTTTCGGGAACAAAACCAATACAAAATTAATTATTGAATAAATAGTTAGCATTAATTAATAAAATTAATTAATAACAGCAAATATATAATTAAATTTTATGTAATATATACATAAGATTATAACCAATCGAAAAAAAAATCAAGGGCTATGGAAGGCGTCCGGACCCCCAGAATACCCTCCTTGTGTGCGCCACTGTACTCACGCGTCTGGCAGTTAAAACAAGAACAAAGTCGGGAGCTATTTTCATATTACTACTCTAACACTATCGTTTTTTTCTAGTAACAAATTAATTCAATTTTGTCTTCTAAATGCATAGAAATAAAATCGCACCCAATAACAATGGCCCAGAGAGTCCCCTTACACACTAAATTAACTGTTCGCGCTGCAAAGGGGCTGTAGTAGGAATAAATTCACGATAGGCGTCCAGTTCATTCCCTCCCCAGGGCAAAACGAAGTGGTTTAATTAAAAGCTCCCTGAGCGTTACATAAACTCCAACTTACCCTCATCAGTCCTTTAAGATGCAAAATAACACCTTTTAACGTCTCCAACGAGTCCTGCATTCCTGCAGAGTCGTTAAACTTTGTTCCAATATAAAAAATTCCTGAAGTGGAATCCGGGCCGTTTTGTTTTATTTTACTTTCACCTCTCTCCCGCTTATAGTGCCGGAGTAAAAATGATTTCGTAAAATTTAAGGCCCGCTTTCCTTTCCTGTATTGCATACCTTTTTTTTTTTTCTGTTTTGGTTTTGTGTTTCAGTTTTATAATACTTTTTTTTCTCTCTCTTTTCATTATCTCCCCACTTGTGCTTAAGTTCGCAGTGAAAGAGTTGCGAATTGGAAGTGGAGCTTGTTTCTTGGTAACTTAACAGAGAAGTTGGTTAAGGGTTACAGCGAAGAGAATATTATTTTGTCGTAAGATGATGCGTAAAAAAATGCGCCAAATGGCGTGTGACTTCTTGCAAATGTGTTGCAGAATATTAGGTAACGTAGACTCGGAACACGAGTAATAAAGTTTGACAGAGCAAAGTTATAACAATTAGATATGCACAGCAATCAATCCCTATTCCCCATCATTGCATACATGCGTTTCTTTTTATAAATAAGCCAAGTTGATGTTCCCAAGGAATCTAACATTTGAATTACCTGTAGAATTATTGAAAAAAAAAATTATGTAGAAAATTTTGTCTCCCTCCTTTTATTTGAATGTAAGAGTTCTTTAGAAGTTCCATTTTCTTATCACTCTATTGGCACTAATTCGCCTGCATTGTTGTAACAACGTTATTGTTATAAAAATGACGTAAGTTGGCGTCTAAAGCTGATTTTCAGCCTAACTAGCCAAACCGTGTCTGTATTTTTACAACAATGTAGACGAATTGTGCTGATTAGTGCGTAAATAAATAATACTTTTACGCTTCGGGGAGCTGTAAAAATGCAATTGCTAAATGCCAATAATAATTAATTGTAGTAAAGCTACCACAGAATTCACGAGAGTGCTTAAGGTAATGATAGAATCGACCAGTTTGAAGCTTATGAAGCATGTGCAGAAAGACAACTTTCTGATACATTACAAATGATAGTTATTTAAAGCCTCAGAACTCCTATATCCTAGGAAGGAGAGAAAGACAGGGAAGGGATAACTTTCTTTTTCCTTCCTCAGTGGCTCGATGGCCCAGGGTGGGCCTTGGCCACCTCAAGAAGCCTTTTCCAGGCCAGCCTTCTTCCTGATAGTGTTCTGCAACTTTTAGTTCTCAAAAATATGAGATCTTTTTTTAGGCCATCAATCCATCTAAGATTTGGCCTGTTTTTTATCATGTGCCAATTGGTTGGGCATTGAAGACTTTTTTAGTTGTGCGGTCTTCGTACATTCTGACTACTTGATATGTTCATTTAATTCGTTGTATTTTGATCAAGTTAACGGTGTCACATTCTTTATATGAGTGACAGAACACGAAAATTGACTTCTTCACCACGTTTCGTTTTCCTGAATTCCTCCAAAACTAAATCTTTAAAATCTTCCTTTCGTAGATACTTATCATGTTCTCATCTGTTCGAGACAAGGACCAAGTTTCACATGCATAAGTTAATACCGATTTAAAAGACTTTATACAATACAACCTTTTACTTTCGATTAAATTCGATTTCATATATTTTCGTATTCCATTAATTCATCTATTAGCCATAGTAATCCAATCGTTGCTATTGTTAATTTCCGATCCTAAATAAAGGAAACTGTGTAAACAAATTCAAAATTATACTCTACAATTTTAAAGTGGGATTTGTTAAAACAGGATTTGACATGCAAAGCATGTATTTGGTCTTATTCTCATTGATTTTCAGTCCCATCCTGAGGGTCTCTTTCTCTAAAGATAAGAAGGTTTGTCTCTCTTAATGCAGTGGGTGTGTTCAAGCAATGATATCAATGACATCAGCAAAAGCCAACAATTGTACTGATTTATTAAAGATATTTCCTCTGATATTAATATTGGAATTTCTTACCCCTTTTTCTAATGCTAGATTAAAAAGAAGACACGTTGAAACTTCGTTTTTAGGAAAGAAAGAAAGAGAGAGACAGACAGACAGAAACGCCTCTGTTTAATTCCGATATTTAATAGTTATTATTATTATTTTTTTTTTTTTTTTTACAGTCTGGCGAGAAAGCTTAGGGGCAAAAACAGGTTAATGACCGAATTTTTGGAATCTCTCCATTTTTTTTTATAAATAAGCCAAGTTAAAGTTCACAAGGAATCTAACATTTGAACTACCTATAGAATTATTGAAAAAAAATTATGTAGAAAATTTTGTCCCCTCCCTCTTTATTTGAAATATTTATTTTCTTCTGATTAGGTTAACATTTTCTTAGAAATTACCGACATTTTATTTTTAATTGATTTTGTTCTATAAAATGAATGAATATATTTGGGAATTTTCTACTCTAATCTCAGCAAACAGTCCACATAGTATAGTATTGTTACCATATTAATAAATTTAATTTTCTAGAAATTAATTACAGCTTGGTTAAATAATTTGATAAATAATTAAATTTATGCGATTAAATTACCCATAAGAGTAATCATTGTCTTAATTTTTGTTTGTTTGTTTTTAAATAAATTGTATCCAATAACTTCTAAAATGGATTTTTTTTCCTTTTACCTACTTCTCAGATGTATTATAGAATTAAACTGAAATGAATTGGTATTGAATGAGTAAGCAACTGTTTTCAAGTACTTATCACTTGACCTAAGCATTTAAAGCTTCACGTCTTCAAAAGTTAAAAATTTGATTGAATACATTTAAATTGATAAATAATTATTGCATTACTTACATAAACGTAACAGTTAATACAAAAAGTGAGTAAATATCTTAAAAAAGCAACTAATGTATGAAAAATATATAACTAATATTAAAATATATATTACCTTCATAAAAAAATAATGTAGCTTCGACAACAAAATTCTCATACACTCGTATTCATTTTCCTGTCGAATTGTAAATTGATTAATTTTTCAATGATTTTCTGTATTTTATTCCATTATTAACTCTTCATATTAAAGAGGGAGGAATAATTCAATTTACATTTTTTCAATTTATTAATTTTGATATTATTATTTAGACATTATTCAAAGAATTTCTTGCTTTGGATTCATTGGGATTACAATATAGATATTGATGCTTATGTTAGATTGTCTTAATTATATTCATATATACCCCTAAGGAGAAGAAATTTTATCACCTAATATAAAAACGCTTTTCTGTAAAGGCGTTTTTACTTTGAAGACACTCTATTATCGGGGAAACAACTTTACTCGCTCGTTTTTCAAGATAGTTCATTCACATCAAACCTTGTTTCTATCAAATCACATCATATGATATTAACGATATTTTGAAACATAGTTTGACAATAGTAAAATATTATTTTAGCTTAATTGTCATGGATTTGTACTATACTAGAGCAAGGATGGGTAAATGAATTGAAAAAAGTGTTTTTGATTTTTACTATGCAACATCCTTGAAGTAACACTTTAATTGTGATGAGCCATATGTAAAAGGGAAAAAAATCAAGGTGTTAAGAAAACAATGAAAAGAATTTAAGGGGAGTTGGAAACCTCTATCTTTCTTTATACTGACAATGTTAAATTGGTTGTTTTCGATATATCCTTTGCTCAAAATCTGTTATATGTACATGCTTGAAATTTTTCATAAAATTAAAGTACACCTTTCTCATTATACTGAAATGAGCATTTAGCTAATTTTGAATTTTTTAATAATTTATGAAATATTTTATCAAACATTGCGAAATTTGACCCATTTTTCACATAAAAAAATTGTAAAAAGTAAATTTTTGAGTTTTTTTTATTTTTATAAAAGCTCATTTTAGTATTTATTAGCCATCATTATAAATATATATAAAAAAATTACCTACCTCTGAACAGTATGTACTCAAAAAAGGTACATCGAACACATTAAAATTTACATTTTGAGATAAATTGATTTTAATGCATACAGTGAGACTTCTAATCGGCTACGAAATAAAAAAATTAAAGGCTCAATTTACAATAAAAGATACATGTTTTGGTTTATATCAGACGTTAAACTTTTATTCAAAAATGAAGTACTTTGTTTACATTTTTCGCCTTTAAAATGGGCATGGCTCAGTTTCAACTATTATTTAAAAATAAGTTTTAACGGCTTCTAATTACCCTAGAGCTTAAAGTAAGATATTTTTAGAAAGGTTTAAATGTATACAATTTAAAAATGTAAAAATCTCAAAATGTCAAAAAAAAAAAATAATAAATAAGATTTTAGCTTTTCAACACTCCTTAATAAAAGAAAAGCAAAAATATTAAATGAAACAATTTGAAATTGGGATTAGTAATGTATACCTTAAAACAAGGCAAATACAAAAGTGGTGGTATATCGCACGACACAATTTCGAAAATTATTTATTACTTTCATCCTGACTTGTCTCCGGTTCGTACCTACAAGATATATAATCCCATTTTTCGTTAAGCGAGAAGTTCTCTAATATTGTAACCCCTTCAGAAGTGAAAAGGAACTCCCTTTATTTCATCGCCTTTTTGTCTTTTATGGCGCCATGCACTTGTTTTTCTCGCCTGAGATGATTTGGCGCCAACTTCTCACGGTGATTAAGAAGAATTCAATATAACGGGCTGGCGTAAAACGGGCTATTACGGGTTTTAAATATTTCCTCCCCACTTTATTACGTCACTTAAAGAGATAAAGCAATTGAAAAGTATCGCAGCGAATTCCCTCTTTTTTTCCCCCTCCTCGGAGGGAGTGTTGCCATAGAAACACTGAAACTCGAGAGTATTGTGCCAAGTAACGGGAATTGCATATTTTTCTTTTCGTTTTACTTTCTTTTATCTGTGCGTATAATGTGATTTCATATAATTCCCCCCTCCCCTTAGTGTTTATTCATAGCGTGCTACGCTGTTTATTTTATTTTTCTCTGCTTTGTGTATAGAAAAAAACATGGCCAAATTAATATAGTTAAAAAATGATTATAAGTGTACCATTCTTATTAGTTTCAAATTCAATTTTATTCAACATTTTAAAAATAATTGTAGAAAAAGCAAAATCCTGCCAAATCGTGTTTTTTTTTTTTTTTCTTCCTAAAGAATTTTGGATTTGTGATCTCAAACTGAAACGTTTGCTTGATTGAACAATGGGCTCAATTCATGAAGTCGCATGATAAAAGCAAACACGTGTTTTCCATGAAATTCAAAACAAACATTAAACTAATTGCACTTGTTGTTCCATTTGTAAAACAGATAAAATTTCAAATTTCATATTTGGGTAAAAATGTTTAAATGTTAGGGGAAAAAAATTCTTAAAAAAGATTTTTTTAAATTAAAAAAAATCATATTTTAAGTTTATACTTTTAAATAAAAAGCATTTCGTATACATATGCACATTTTAGGAGAAAGTTTCAACAAAGAGCAAAATTTGGCAACACTGGAGCGCGTGAACTGATTAGCTGGAAATATTAGATAGTTTTTATCGTGTGAGTTTGACGTCGCATGAGTTTTTGAATTAATTGGCTAGAATCACGTGGGTTTCACTATCATGTGATTATGACGTCACATGAATTGAGCCCATTAGTAACGTATGATTAGCACGTATTCGTTTCCGCGTGATAAATTTATATAAATATATTATTTATATTATTTAATGCATTATTTTGTGGTAAATTTTATTGGTAATGGTACATGTTCAAAAAAATGTAATATATACGGCAAGGCAGTATGAAAACGCTGCTTGAAATATAAATTATTTTGAAGTGGCTATTTTTTTTTGCTTAATTACTAGTATCCAGACAGACTGTATGACTGACTGAATATTAACGTCGCACTGTTCAGCTACACGATGGCTTTTTGCGACGGACTTCATAATTTTAAACCACGGTCAAGTGACGAGGACGACACCTGAGTTGGCACCTCCCTCTCCTAACTACCACACCACATCAACGGGAGGACGTTTGAGCTCTTGACAGATTTAAGCTGCATAGCTCTCCTACACGGTGAATCTTTAGTGGTACTGGGCTTGAATTCGTGACAAGCCAGCCAAGATTCGATACCTTGACCGATACCACCACAAAACTTCATTTTTTTCTTTTAATTTAAGGGACTTAAGTCATTAGGGTCACGTGATAAAAGCAATTACGTGTTCTCCATTGAAATTCAAAACTGATATTGACTTGTCTTTTTTTTATTTATTTAATTTAGTAAAATTTAGATAAATTTTCAAATTGGATGTGAAGTGGTTTAAATATTAAGATCCTTGGAAAAAGTGTTTTCTAAATTATTAAGAAAAAATCTTATAACTATTCATATACTTTTGAATCAAGTGTGTTTTCTTTACTTATGTGCGTTATTATTGTTTACAAATATGTACTTTTAAAAAGAAAGTTTGCCGCCCATCCAGTATAATGGTTAGTGAAGCTGACTGCGTTGCCGTAGGGCCTATATATAGGTTCGAATACAGGAGAAGAAATGGATGTTTGTAAATGTATAGTGCCTTTGCGGCACAGGGGTACTCTAAATAGTTGTCGAGCCGCATGTCCTCTCGTGAGGTAGGTGGAAGGGGAAGAGAGGTGGGAGACCTTTGACCATTTCCATGGTGTTCTCCCTCAAAGTTGGGGTGGAACCGAGCCAAATCGTACTGTCACCTGCATGGTGCTCAAAGCTAAGGCTAATGACAGGCGAACAACTAGCCCCCTGCCACGATGAATTTCGTGGGCCTTGATCTGATGTTACTGTTGATCAGGCGG
>BMAV01006775.1:38629-53628 GCA_019973955.1 Trichonephila inaurata madagascariensis
GTCACGGTTTTGACAGTGTCGCCAAAATCTGAATAGTTTTCAATTTTATTGCAATTCTTGTTCATTTTTTTCAATATGTAATCGCTTTTAATTCATTTTCTCTAATTACTTTTTTTATTAATTCCTCTTTTACCACTGTAAATGTGTTAATTATAATTACTATTACTATTAGTTCGTCTAGATTATTTTGATCCGTTTAAGTTACTTATGTTATAAAATTAAGAATTATATTTATATTTCTTTGGAATGTTTCTAAGCTTTGAAGTTACTGTATGATAAACTGCTTTAACACATTGTAATTTTATAAGGTTGCGTTAATAGAGGGAAAAAATTATTCGAAAAATTCGAATTAATTTTTTTTTTTGGCATCAGACAAATATTTACATGACATAATCATATTTCTCCTTACGTATTTGTACTCATTTGTGAAAAAAAAGCGGGAAATCTTTATCGAGTTATTGATACCTCTTGTATTAACCACCAAAATATAGCGAGACTCCCTGCTTCTGTTTTAAACGCAGTAATATATTTAAAGACACATTCACATTAATTTGATCGAAGTTGTATTTTCTAAATTTATGAAGAATTTTAAAATTTGTTTGATTTAGTGTCATACTCATATAAGCCCATCCGGTAAAAATGTCGAACTCGCAAATATTTGAAAAGGATTCGATGTTTTAAAACGATTCAAATTAAATAATACTCCGACGAAAGAAGGAAAACTATCAGTTCTCGTTATAATCTGAGAAATTCCATGTTTGCTATCAGCATTAGGATTCTAACTTTATATTTATTTTTAAAAATATGCGAGGTAGTGCACTTTTTATCATAAAGAAGGTATAAATGTCCAAAGATTCAGAAAAAATTACCTCGTGAGGTCTCCGATTTTGTCTAATTCCAGGTGATAATGGTCACTTAATTCTTGAAGTGACAGGGTCTTCCCACAAATAGGGCATACGGGAGGTTGACTGGAATCACAGGTCCATCGAGGTATGACTGCAAGAACAAAGTTAAAGACGTGCAATTACTCATTTTTTTTTCAACAAAGATGTACAAATTGTAAGGGTTAACCCGGGAACGAGCTTGCGGGACGCAGAGTCACCACACGCTCACGAAATCGTTAATTCTGAGAAAACTATTTATTTATTACCAATGGCCTTGAAAGTATCCTCCTATACGATAGTCTTCATGAGAACTAAAATATATTTGTCATGTATCTCCCTCTTTTTTGGGAGTGAAAAACGTTTTTTACAATGTTAAGGTGACTGACTACCTTGAAAATGTCATTTTTCGTCTACATAAGGCATTTTTTTTTTTTTTCTTATTTCAAAATCTTATAGTTTGAACATTTTTCCTTTTCCAAAACAGTTTTTCTTTTTCCTTTACTCGAAATAGAAATAAAGTTATAGTGATTTAAAAAAAAAAACATCACTCTGGGTAAAAAAAGGGAATAAAATAAAAACTTAAATGAGCTTTTCTCAAAATTATGTTTTCGAAAGAAACCCTTTACCAGATACATGATATCTTAAGAACCAAACCAGATAACGTTTTGAAATTTTGTGGGAATATGTTTATTATACTATTTGTCATAAAGTGGACCATAAGTTTTTTTGTAGGATAAATATTATAAATTGTCTGTAATTTTTTTTGTATTTTAATATTTCTCTTAGATTTTGGTTCATTTTAAAGAGGACCCTAATATATATGTTGAGTATGAAAAAAATTATGATAATTGTACTAGAAATTTTTATACAGTGTTACCCGTTTTAGTAAAAATTTGGTAAAATTTCCTTAAAAACAACCAATTTTTCTAAAAGTACAATATTTAAAAAATTTTATATATTTTTTTTAAAAATTTTTCTTCCTAAAAACACTCAATTAGTTTCAAAAATTTGTTTTTATAAAAAAAAAACTGGGTCCGAAGGTAGGTAGCCACCTTAAGGTACTTGAGTTTCCCGTGCGACCACTAATGTTACAAAATATTTTCCATGAACATGCTATATTTTCACCCTGTGATGTGTTGTACGATTGATTATGGTTTATCAATGCAAATGAACAGAATATAAAAAAGAGTAATGGTTATCTGTGATCTCTGTTGAAGGAAGTTGAAACTGGTCAAGAAAGGGAAGAACGCACTGAAATAAAACATATTAATCATGATCACGAAAGCAAATTTAAGAAAAAATGATAAACATATATATATATGTATGAAACGTTTGAGTTGAAAGGAAAATTTTCGAATGCTACCTAACTAACACAAGGAAGAGTTCAACATGCTATTTGTCGATCATCCAAGGACAATGAAACTACAATAATTTGAACAAAATATGACGGTTTTGATTGCAAATAACATCCCTGTAATGTTAGTGAAAAGTGTCTGTGATTTGTGTCATTTATTAAAGTCACGCATATTTGAAACTTCTTGGTTCAGTTTGCTTGATATATTTTCTCAATTTATCAAAGAAAAATTGAAAAGTCCTTAAAAGTAGGTAAGCATATTTTCTCTTAATTAAATTATCCACTGAAATTACGATTTTTATAATGTACAATAAAAATAACTATAAAAAAAATGATTGGGGTGACTTAGTCACCCCGCGTGAACATTAACGTTAGAATCGAGTGCGCGCCTTGCTCCCTGGTTAAATGAATGAAGTCCTAAAAAGAATTATGTATTATTTAAGCCTGTAAATTGATACACAGAAAGGTGTTTGATATATTTCATAACTAAAATTGGATTAATGTGATTAACGAAAATAAAATTTGTTATAATTTATAAATAAACATAATTCGGCTGAAATTTCAAAATTAAAAAATGTACGAGTGCTTTGCACAGCGCCGGATTACTCATCAGACGGATTAAGCAATTACCTGTGGGCCCCGCGCTTTTTAGGGGCCCGCAAAAGCGTGTTCTGTGTTTTCAGTTAGTGCTCCAAGTGACGTAAACATATCTTGAATCCAATTTACACCTACTGATGGATAGTTGCTCCACAAACTTGAAACTTATCTAGACAATTTATATGAAAAACTTTCCTTTCCTTGGAAGCTTATAGTAAAATATCTTTTCTATTTGGGATCCACGTGTTGATTTCCAACTAAAGGAAGATAGGAAATTAAAAAAGCTGCCCAAATATTTACAGAACATTACCCTGAAGACATCGAATTCGTAGACGAAATGGTTCATTTTAAGCATTTTATATTGCAAATGGAAGATTTTAAAATGAAGAAACGGTGCCAGCATCGCTATCATGCGAATTTATTTTCAAAAACTTGCTGCAATCAACGTTTCCCAATGAAATCGTTAAAAATATACAAGAGTCTTTAATAACAAATGCTTCTGGTGAATGAAGCTTTTCAAACAAAAGATGCTAAAAAATTCTCTCATCGATCTTCAGTAACACAAAAGACTGAATTCATTTGTTATTATGGCCATTGTGAATACGACGTTTTGCAGAATATAGAATTCCAAGCATTCAAGGCCAAAAAATTGAGAAAAACCAAATATTTAGTTATTTTTTTATTGCAAGAGATAGTTTTTTTTATTACTAATTCTAATAAATAATTATTTTTTATTCATATTTTTTTTAAATTGCTGATAATTTGTTATTTTATTTGTGCAATGAAATATATTCCTAAATTGTTGTGTAATAAAATTATTAGGCTACGAGACCCGGAGACTTCGACTGCCAAGGGGTCTCCATGTCGTTTAATCTGACACTGGTTTTGCATTAAAACATTGTCTGACAATGAGATATATGTTATGTTAATTACGATTTTTCAATTTAAACTGCGGAATTTAAAAATAAATATTATTTAATATTTTAATTGAATATATTTTAATCAAACCACTGCTAACTAGTTTTTTAACTAAAAGATTTCGTTACTTTAAGAAAGATTTAAATTTGTGTATGTTATATACATTACACACCGACACTAGATGTCGCCCTTTTGTAAAGTTTTTAATTTTTCTGGAAAGAACCTTTTTTAAAGATATAGATCAAGTTAAAAGTATTTAAATTTATTTCAATATTTCCAAAGGCATCTATTATATTGTTCAATTCATTTACAGTATATACATGCTTAATATATATGTAATTTGTTAATTTTACGCATGTATGAAATAAGCAGAGGAAAACATTTAAATTTTGATTTTTTTTTCCTGCTAAAATATTAAATTTCAAAGAAAGGGAGGTGATTAACTGTTGATACACTCAAATGTAATCTTTTACATAAAGAAACACAGTAGATTAAAAAAAACATCTAATTGTCAGAAGTGGGGTTCGAACCCACGCTCTCCTTCGAGAACCAGAGCTTAAATCTGGCGCCTTAGACCGCTCGGCCATTCTGACACATTCAGGTGGGAGAAATTTGCGTAGTAGTTCTAGCAGAGAAAAAGTGGTTTTTTTTTTTTCTTTTTTTCAACGTTATGGAAACATTTTATATAGCAAAATATGGCATTTAACGCACACCATACTTTCAAGCGGGATTTTTTAATTTTTAGGTATATTCACCGTATAATGCGCACCTCTTTTTTTTTACGAAAGAACGTGAAATGTACGTGTGCACTGCTCTTTTGTTTTGAAGTCATTCATGCGAAGATTTCGCTAAGATTTTAAAAAAAGAAGAATACTTCTGGAACTGCTACCCTTTAAGTTCATTAGGAATGCCATTTCTTTTAAATAAACAACATTCCGATCTACGTAGAAGCCTTACTTTCTTATGCTTTCTCTCTCTCTCACTTTTTTTTTTTATTTTTGAATCATCATTTTTATACTCGTCGTATAACGTGTACCCGTAAATTTCAACCTTATATTATTTTGTGTTAGAAATGCTCGTTATATGTACCGGATTTTACAGTAAATTAAAAAAAGTAACACATTTTAAATTTTTACTTGTAATGCTCACATTTTTCATAATTCTATGACAGAAGTACGATAATTAACAAAAACATCTTTTTAAAGTTTCGTTGTTGTCTTATGACATAAGTAACAATTTTAAGTAATTCAAAATTCGGAAAAGAATTATTTTTATAATTACTATAAGAAAGAAAAGAACAATGACTGTGTTAATTTGAATTTAATTTAAAAGCGATAATTCTTAAAGACAATGCGTGTGCTTTGAAGCAGTGTAATAAATAACTACTTTCGAAAATCGTGTGATGGTCGGTGAAAAAAAAAACGAAGAAAAAAATAAAAAAATTCTTAACTATAGATTTTATTCATTTAAAGTTTCCAAAAAAGAAGAAAATAATGAATATATATATATATTTCATTCTTTACTAGAATTATTTTTATTCGTAAAGTTATTCCGCCATTTATATCTTCAAACTACAGACCGTAAAGAATTTTATAAACTTTATCAATATCGAAGCGCGGTTCAACTTTACTCCTTGCCATTTTTTTTTTTAAAGAAATCGTAACAATTCCGGGCTATATATCACGTAATTCTGAATACGTTCGCTTTCAATCTTCGTCCCCATGTATAAGGAAAAATGATACTCAGGTATCAATAACGCTATGAATTGCCCTTTGCGGACGAGAAACAATTATCTGTCAGATCCCTTTTTGTTTCCCCTTCTTTGGCCCTACCCCAGGTTCGGTTTTCTGTTTCTTTATTCTCTACCTATATTACTTGTAAACGAAGAAAATAGTTAAGTATAAGTAATTTTAGAAGTTGAGTTTGGCTCTTTTTTTTTACTCTTTATGTGATGGTTTTGTGCGATGTTTTCACAAACCCCGACTAGTCACAGCTAGCTTTTTAAAACTTTTAAATTAATAGATCGTATTTATTTTTAACCCGAGAGCAGGCGCGCACTCGATACTAACGTTAATGGTTGCGCGGGGTGACTGGGACATCCCAATCCTTTTTTTTTATATATAATTATTTTTATTGTGCATGATAAAAATTGCAATTCCAGTGAGTATTTTAATTAAGAGAAAGTATACTTACCCACTTTTAAGGACTTCTCAATTATTCTTTAATAATTTTAGAAAAATTCCAATCAAACTGAATTAAAATCACACAATTCGCAGACACATTTCGCTATCATTACAGGAATGATATTTGCAGGCAAAACTATCATATTTTGTTCAAGTTATTGTAGTTTTATTGCCCTTAGATGATTTCTAATATAGTATGTTGAACTTTTTCTTGATTGTGCCTTTTTGAAAGGACGAAGTGTGTCTTGTGTACACTCGCGGCTTCGTGTCTTTCTTGATGGATATTTTTAAGGTAGCATTTCAAAAAATTTCCTTTCAAATCAAACGTTTCATGCTCATCCCTTTTCTCAAATTTACTTTCGCTATCATGATTAATATGCATTATTTCAGCAGGTTCTCCCCTTGCTTGATCAGTTTCAACTTCCTTCAATAAAGATCGCAGATGCATATTTATTTTTTTATATTCTGCTCATCTACATTTATGAACCATGATCAGTCGTGCAACCAAGTACCTTAAGATTGTTAAAAAAACGCTTACCACTCCCCCAAAAAAGGATGATAAGTGGCAAATACATTTTAGTTCTCACAAAGACTATCATATAGGAGGATACTGTCAAGGTCATTGGTAACAAATGAAGTTTTCCCAGAATTAACAATTTCGTGAGCCTGGGGTGACTCTGTGCCCCGCGCGCCCTCTCCCGGGTTAAAAAATAGATCATATTTATCTTTAAAAAAATATATTTACTTATATTTATTCAAATTTGTACTCTTGTATTTTCCTTCTATCTTTACTTGGTTTAACTTTTAAAACAGAAAAGCAAAAATAGAAATACTGTAGAGTCCCTTAAACTCGGCACTTGATAACCCGGCAGTCCGGATAACTCGGCCACGCCCTTGTAGATCGAAAAAATACCACTATTGTGTATTCTACGTAATTTCCATTTTCATGCAGTATTTATGCTCAGTGCCTTCATTAAGTACGTACTTTTCCTTTGTTTACGGGTATTTGGTCAGTATATTTTCTTTTGTAGTCTCAAGCTAACAATATATGTAAGTGCCGTACAATATTTTCTGAGGAAACACTGCTACTTATTCCTTTTTTAATCCCGTCTTCGATAATCTGGCATTTTCACAAACTCAACCACCCTTCAGTCCAAATTAGACCGAGTTTTGGGGCCTCTACTGTAGTATTAAATGAATTATTAGAATATTAGAAAGAATAAAAAGCAAAAATATGGATCACACACACACATGATTGTTGTTTAAAGTTCCACCAAAAAGCTAGAGAGAATGCACTGAAAAATATGTCGCGGGGCCCCAACTACTGTTAAAATGCAAAATTGAAGAATTTTGAAAGAGTGTTAACTTTGAATAATGATTATAGCATTTACAATACCATTAAGAATGATAAATTGTAGTGAAGAATCCTTTCAAATGCTGTAATTTATGTCTTTTTCCTTTGGATAAGATTGGATTTTCCATAAAGAAAATGGCAAATGAATATTTATATAGAATGGTTTTTTCTTTTCTATTTTTTGAAAGGCGTATACTAAATGAGAATATATAATTAAGTGTATGTACAATAAAAGATACTAAATCTTCATGTTATGAAATAAAGTTAATGCTGTGTGTGTGTGTGTGTACACACACACACATAGATCTCTCTTATGAGGAGATTATATCCTAAGAAACACAGACGAAAGCGCTGAGAGGTATTCTCTGGTAAAAATAAAAAATCTGTTTTTGGGAGGGGGTTAAGCTGAAAACCTCACCGCCCTTACCACTGTGTTGTTTGTTTGTTGTTTCTTACGCCCCCTGATCTCGACTGCGTTAGATCCAGGTCCTCGAAATTCATCATGACAAGGGGCTAGATGTACGCCTGTCGTTGGCCGTAGCCTTGAGGCCATGCAGGTGAATGTACAATTTTTCTCGGTTCCACCCAAGTTTGAGGAAGAATACTCTAGGGGTCAGGGGCCTCCCACCTCTCTTCTCCTTCCACCAACCTCACGAGAGGACGCGGCTCGACGGTTATTTAAAGCACCCCCATACCGCAAAGGCACTATACATTTACAAACATCCATGTCTTCTCCGGGATTCAAACTCAGGCCTTACGGCACCACAATCAGCGTCACTAACCACTATACCGGATGGACGTCTTATCGTTGTGTACGTTACTGAATTGAGTTAAATCCAGAACAATTTACAAGTCTCAAAGTTAAATATATTTCTAGTCTTTAAAGAATAAGAAAAGAAAAAAAATCAATGAGGGAAATAAACAGAAAATACATATTTTTAATAGGTAGGATGTTAAAAAAATATATAAATTACAAGCGGTCGTCAAAATAATATCTAGGTATTTAAACAAGATTGGATGCTTAGAATATTAAAAATTGCTTCTTTATTTGGAACTGAATACCTGATTACTGTACTCTTTACACTTATCTTATAATAGATATGATTTAATATTGATATCAATGGAATTGAAGAAATTTGCAAATTACGAGGTGTCGATTTCTTAAAAGTAATCATTGTTTCATATCTTCGAATTTTTCAATACAAAATAATAAAAGTAATCATAGATAGAAAAGTGACAAAAAAAAATAATGTGTGCTGAGTACTTTTTCACATTTAAAACATATTTTAAAAGAAAATAAATCCCTCTTTTTAACTACATACGTCCAGGGACAGAAGATAACTGTCCACAAACATTATTGAATTTCGCCTTTTCTTATTGCTTAGCTCCAATCCTTTTTTTTTTCCTTTCAAAAAAATAATAAAAGAATATAGGGTTTCATAGCGCCAGCGAAAAACAAAGAACCGAACTTGATATTTTTTTAAGAACTCTTAACCCTCCCGCTCTATCCCCATTCCTCCCTCGGAAGGAGGGGAAAAAAATTGAATAAGGTAACGATGGGGAAAAATGAAGAAAACGAGAGTACAAATTCCTGAACGTATGTCAGAGTATCAGAGCGTTTAGAACCAATAACTAGAGGTTGCTTTGATGAAGAACTTCTCTTGTCAAGGAATGCAACTGCGACTCAAGATAAATGCTTCAGCTTTTATTTATTTTTTTATTTTATTCATTCTTTTTCGTTCCTTTCCACCCCCACTCTTCCGTATCTGATGATCAGGCTTGGAGCCTTTTTATTGCTTTTGATAAGCCTCGCAAAAAGATAAAAAGTTGTCCTCAACTTATTTCCAATATATTTAGTGGTGAAAAAAGCGGATTGGTAGATTTATTATTAAAATGGGCGGAGCCTACAAATTTGTTCTTACGTTTATTAAAATGTTTAGTGTTATGGACAGGCTTTTTTATTGTTTTTACTCTTTCTTTTTGTTTCTTCCGCTGGCATCGGCGTAGTCGCATAAAATCGGCTGTTTGCAGTCCTGGTTCTTTGATTATTTGTTCATTGAGGATGTATGTAAGAAGTGAAAGTCAGTTTATGTGTTAGATACTTGACGTTACTACACCGTGTTCCCGAAATTTATTTGTATATTTATTCCGGTTTATTGAACTCCAACGCTTCGAATCGAAACATTTGATCGGGTATTAAAGAAATGAAAGAACAATAAGTTTAATCGAATTGTTGAAGGAATTTATTTTTGATCTTGTGTTTTCAGTATTGAAGCTAAGACGTAATTTTGATACTATTTGCAAAGAAGTTTGCTTAGATTATATGAAAAGCTCTTATTTTGATGTTTGCTCTTAAGATTTTGTTGACGGAGACTATGCGATGCATGTATTTATGTGCTTACAATTATTTCAAATTCGAAACTTTAAAATTTAATCATTCAAGAAGAATATCAATAAAATGTGTAACCTGAAATTTATAAAATATTATATAAACTCCTTTTACAAATGTAATATATGAATCGAGTGTAATAAAAACACTACTCAGTTTTACTCACACGTTACTTTATATAATAATGACTTAAATTAATATTTAGGGAAACTAATATTCTTAATTAAGTGACTTTAATGACAAATGAAAATTCGCATTATCATTTTTTAGACAAAATGAAGTTTTTGAAAAAATGTGCATGTAAATAAATATCAGTTATGTTTTTTCATTGCAGCCATTTTGCCACCCCTATTTTGACCATGATAGCCTAGTGGTCATGAACCTGTGGATGGCGTTACGGATTCATGTGGGTTCGAGTCCTGACAAAAAGTCACAAAATGCATGCTTTGTAGAGGGACTGACGCTCAGGGACGTCTTAAGGTATGCGCCAACTGGGCCCGGGCCTCGCCTTCGGGGGGTTCTCAATTCTGTCTTACTAAGATCATAATCCGGATAATTTTTAATGGTCAAATATTATTACCGTATCTATTCTCCGACAAACAGGGAGTTTCAAACTGCATGTGAATTGGCAAAAGAGGTAAAAATGTATTATTATGGGATGAACGTTGTCCATGTCTAGGCCTAATACCATAAACATTCATTCAACTCATTTAGTCGAAATGCAGCCATCGGTCGAGCCGGTTTGTGGCTAGGTTTCTAAGATTTGTGATTCATGCATATTTATTTGTTTCAAATTATCGTTTGAACAAATATTTGACAATGGATGCTGCATACTGTCTACTTTTATGGATCTCAGGTAGGGCCTACTTTTGCATAGGGGCCCAGGGCTTCAAAAAAATCTTATGATTTCTCTGGGCCTCAAAGATTCTTTAAGACATCCCAGCTGACGCACGTTAAATCTGTTGCGGTTCAAAAGCCTAACGTTGGTGAGGTGTGCAAGAGTGAAGAATGGGTAGCGATCTCATGTGTCGTACCCGTCACTTGGCCGTGGCTCAAAATTATGAGGTCTATTGCCAACAGTCCTCTCGTCGCTTTTGAGAACGACGTGAATTTACACTCTCTCCTCCTCCTCTTTCATTCGATTTTTTTTTCTTTTTTTTTTCCTGAGCTGCGGTATGTATTTTTTTTCATATGCTTAAGAAAAAAGGCAATTTATATTTGCGGAAACATGTTGAGCTTTTTAAAATATTTAAAAAAGCTGAGATTGGAAAGGAGATATGCCTAAGTTCTCTCTAGTTTTTTTTCCCGAATGAAATTGTTCGTGCTGCCATCTAGTGAAATAAAACGTAACACACTAATTCCTTAATTCTAACGAATTATTTGACTTGCTTATAAATCATTTCCAATAGTTTTAACAATTATTAAGAGTTATGTGGAAAGGAAATTTCCTACGATGAATTATGTTCAGTATATTAAAAGGATTTATCAATTAGCAAATCATGTTACCCCCCTCGCCCCTCTTAATATTTAAAGAACCTACAAAACCCATAAGGTAGTCCATACGAATTGTACGACTGCGTGGCAACCAATAATCTCCAAATAAGATATCTTAATACTTTTAATTTAAGCCTATAAATTTCGTTATATCGAATCTAAACTTAGGGAATGGATAGATTTTCAAAATGTCATCTAATGGCTAAATTTAAACTATGGCTGTAAAACTGACAATAGCTATGCGATGAAGTAAAACAAACAGTAAATAAGACTTTTAAATATGTAGGTAACGCGTTTACATGAGAAATTAATTATTTCTAAGCAATATAGTTATTAAAGGAAATCAGGCGTTTGTGGTAATGGTGGGGTTTTTCTTTCTAGTTTGTATAGGCTTGCCCACACACACACATCTTCGATAATCACTGATACTTAAAGTTCTCGTTTAAAAAAATTGAAATTACTGTGAAATGATTTTTAAGAAATGAAGATTAAAAAAAAATGTACCGGTGATACGCCTTTTCAAATAAAGAGAAACCAAACGTATATAATTAATATAAACCTCAAAAACAAACACATTAATCGAAGTTGATCTTTGTTGAGTGAGAGAGACAGGGGGTTGTTTGTGTGTGCGCAATATAAATGTCGCAGAAAAATGATGAAATTAGGAATTTCATCAAATCCCTAAAGGAGATGATCATTTGACGGGAGATGTTAAAATAACGTCTCTTCAAAATTAAGGATAAAAATAAGGGATTTGAACAAGTCCCTAATCTGTTTCAGTGAAATGATGAAATAATATTGTCGAGAGTTTAAAAGTGTTTATTTAACAAATAGGGTGCATTATTAAACATAGAAGTAAGTAATACAACAATAGTTAATGAAATACATATTTATTCGAAACTAACTAAAACTAACTAACAAATAATTAGCAAATTAGGCTGATATTTTTTGATGTGTAACATCTTTCCTCTCGGTTGTTTACACACTAAAATATCAATTCCCATGTTAATCCTATAGTGCCATTTTTTAAAGATATGGGGTTGATATTTAGGGGATCGATAATACTACCTGTATGGTTAGGAAGTACTAGGACTCGACCTCCCCCCCCAGGTGTCTCCCCCCCTGGACAGAATTTTGCCAATGCAAATACTGATTAGTTCATTTCACTGAAAAAGTTCAGGGATTTGATAAAATCACTTACCTTCATCAGGAAAAGGACAGTGAAGAGACGTTATTTTAACATTTCCCGTTAATTGATCATATCCCTTAAGGATTTTATGAAATTCCTAATTTCGTTATTTCCCTACGACATATATATAGCGAAGAAGCTGCTTTTGCTCCGGCAACAAGAGCGAAGCTACCGCCGTATCAATGATACGGGCGCCCCCCCCCCCCCCAAGCTACAGGAGCCCCAACATGTGCAAGCAAAAAAATGTTCCTATTTAAGTCCTATATCAAAATTTCTTGGGGACCCTTTTAGAGGGCCCCCAAGGAATTTTGATACAGGGCCCACTCGGGACTAGCTACGTCAGTGTCAGACAATAAGTATAGAAGAAAGTAATTCAAATCCAGACCAAACTGCGTGAATGAAAAGGGGTTATACTCGGAACAAATATACCTGAAACCGAAAACGTAAGGGCACGGTAAATGAAGAGACGAACCGAAAGAGGAGGACATACAAACTACTTGACTTTTGACACTGTCAAACTGGAAATCAAAAACTTAAAAGATAAAACATGAGAAGGAAAAGCTAGGAATGAGCGAAGAAACTGTTCTTCCTCACAAATGCATCTCATTCATTATCAAATAGAATTATAACTAAATTAAATAATGTTAGTAAAAGATTCTACGGAGAATCACAAATATATTTTCTACGAAGGCACTGGCGTAGATAGCTCTGAAGGGGCTCCTGTTCATCAAAATTCTTTCGGTGCTCTTTCTTAGATATAGGAGCCCTGTTAGTGAACTGCAGTTACACATGTTGGAGCCCCTGCAGCTTGGGGGCCCCGTATCATTGATACGGTGGTAGCTACGCCCTTGTACGAAAGGTTCAATGAGAACACTTTGTCTCATTGAATCTTTCAACAATGAATTGAACCAAATCATTTTAAAATTTCTCTTGTTGGTTGAGTGACTGAGTGAATATTAACGTCACACTGTCCAGCTACTCGATGACTTTTGGCGACGAACCTCATAATTTTGAACCATTTACTTTAGTTGGAATTTCCACTTTAAAAACATTGAAAGTTGACGAAATATTAACAAATGATGCTAAAATCTTAAATAAAAACGAGAATCTCACCTTTCTGCTCAACAACATCCGTTGAACACTTTCCAGACGAATCAGGCTCTTCCACTTCTGTATTGGGGCTCGACAGATAGCATTCTTTATCTGTATAACTTCCGCTTATAGGGGATGTAGTACTGGTCATGGGAGGCAAAATACCACTTCCATTGGAATCCCCATTGTTCTGAATAGCTCCGTAACTACTTAAAGCGTGCTTGGAGCCATCACTCGAACCATCCAATAGCGGGGAAGGCATCATACAATATTTGCCCATTGGTTTTCTGGCAGATGGCAGCAAATAATTCTTCATTTGATATCGATTCTGTAACATCGCCAAAGCTCTGGTGCTGTATTCATCACCCTTTGCCAGTTGATTGCCGCTCATGATGTCGCTGTTGGAGAGCATGAGGGAGTCTTGGAGAGCATGGTTAGACAGCATGGGATGAGGCATGGGTAAAAAGGATGCCAAATTGGGCATTAATTGGTATGAGTTCATGGGGCTGTACATGAGTGGCATTGGGAAACACACGGAACCGGAAATAGCACCACAGAATGCTGATTGAGGGTTCTTGCTAACGTCGCTGTAGGAATTGTGATCCATAATGGGTTAATTAAACCCTTGAAGTGATAAGTGTTCGAATTTACAATTCAGAATGATTTAAGTACTTGAGGATTTAGAAGATAAAGGTTGTGTCTTTTTCTCATCTACGTCAGGATCTGTCAGAAATAAGAAATAAAATTTGTATTATTGCCATTATTATTAATAAGTATTAAGATAATAATGATAAGTATTTTTTTATATCAATATCGCAGGGAAAAAAAAATTGCTTTATGCTAGCGTTAAATTTTATTTTTAGAGAAAGAGTGGCAACAGGGTTTAAATTTTAAGAAAGCAAATGACACAGAAAATGTCTGTTGATAAAGATTTTTTTTTTTTTTTTTTTAAATTCTTTTGGGATTCTAATAAATTTTATTGAACTTTAAAAATCTATGTGTATAGAAATATATATATGAAAAAATGTGTGGGGGTCTCTTAAGGTCGCACTATAAAACACGAGGGCGAATTTTGTACTTTGGTCAAGTGACGAGGAATGCACATGAATTAGCATTCAGACTACTATCTCAGACCAAGGGAAGGACTTTGAGCCTCGATAGTTTTAGCGTGTATCGCGGCCCCTGTACTTATGACAGGAAAGCTATGAGTTTGTGACCATAACCACTAGCTACGCTACCACTATATGTAGGAGAAAAGCGGTTCATTCATCGCGAGTTCTCCAAAACCATTAGACCAACAGACTTAAAGTTTGGCAGTTATGTTTTTTTTGTTCAGTAGAGATCCACTAAGAGCGGGTTTAGCGGTAATACACCTTAAGGATGGTAGGAGAGTTCGTTAGCGTAAAAATAACTAAAAAAAAATTCTCGTTTTTCAATCATTAAACCGACAGATCTGAAATGTGACCTGCATATTTCTTTTGTTGTGTAGAGATACACTAAGAACGGTTTTTGAGAAAATCGTCTGCCACGGGAAGTGAAGGAACC
>BMAV01006775.1:78324-89376 GCA_019973955.1 Trichonephila inaurata madagascariensis
AAAAACGACTCAATCACTCACTCATTTATCATGATATCTCCGGAACAATTAGGTCTTTAGAATTGAAAAATGGTAGGCATGTTCCTGTCATGAATTAGAGATCGGCTGAGAATGAATTTTGGGAAAATCAACCCCAAGTGGCGTTGCGAAGGCTTAAAAAGTGTTACAGATAAATATTCGAGTTTTTGAACTATTAGACCTCCAAAATTGAAATTTGGTAGGCTTGTTCCTTTCATTGAGTAGAGATCCGCCATAAAAATGTTTTTGTGAAAATTGGCCAAAAAGTGGCGTTGCGGGGGCTTAAGGGGAGTAATACATTTAGCTTTTTTAAAATGTTAGACATACAGACTTGAAATTTTGTAAGCATGTTTATTTTGTTGAATATAGAATGTTTATTTTACTGATTAGAGATTTATTAAAAATGGGTATTGCAAAAATCCACTTGGGGAGTAGATATATATGCATACACACACACACATATATATATATATATATATATACTTTTACGGCAATTTATACGGATATTGGAATTTCAGTTTCTTACTATGATACACCTAAAAAACAACTCTTGTAAGTAATTAATTGAATTAGTTGTTGAATAGGCTTCAAAAGCTTTTACTTTTTCTTCAAATCCTATAAATAAATTTTGCTGTTAAGATATCCGTCTACGTTCGGAACATTGATTTTAAAAAAGCGCATAAATGGATAAATTTCGTGATTTTAGTCTCACTTATATTAGAATACATGCATAAAATTGTTTTACAGACATTTTGACAAAAAACATTATTTAAATACAATATTTCGGCAAAAAATTAACTTAGAATAACCTTTTTTCTAAATGTTCTCCTTTTGTGAAAAATGCTTCTATTATAATAATATTTTGCCTGTATATAGCTCAGACCTCTGTACAGAGGCTCAATTATAATTTTTGAAAAATTCACATTATCTTCAGAGTTACAACCAAGTGAAATAATTATCGGCGTTTTCTTCTTAAAATTTCTTCCCTCTGTTGTCGTAAAACACGGATAAACCCACTTCTAAATTATATATTTCAAAAATTCTAGTTGAGACTCTGAACAGAGGTCTGAGCTATATACAAGCAAAATATTATTATAATAGAAGCATATTTCACAAAAGAAGAATATTTTGAAAATGGGTCATTCTATGTACATTTATTGTCAAAATATTGTACTTATATATTTTTTTATTGTAATACTATTCTTAAAACAATTTTATTTACATTTTCTAATCTAAGTGACACTAAATATCATAAGTATTATCCATTTATACGCTTTTTTAAAATCATGGTTCCGAACGTAGTCGGATACCTTCAGTGGAAAATTAACATATTTAAAAATCAGAGCTTTACATGCATTATTAGATTTTTCTTTTTGACTTTACAAGCTTTAAATGAGTTTTTCTCAGACTTTTAATTTTGAAGAGTAAGTGTATCATAATCCCTAATACTCTTTTTCCGTTAAAGAGAGTCTTGAATTTTTTGGATATACTCCTAATTATATGTTCTATAGAAGTTAGTATGGATTCAGGTCTGTAATCTCTAGTTTTATTTTTTTTTTCAAAAAAAATGCTAAAATTATTTTTAAAAATTTTGTGTTTTCCAGGTTTAGTGAAAAAATAATTATTAAAAATCAACAAGGAAATCAATTTTCAAAACCATTGTAAATTTTGTGTGTGTGTGTTCACAATAACCTAAGAAGAAAATCACTTAAAATGACTAAATTTTTTTAAGAAATTGTACATTTTATAAGTGTATAAAAAAACTTGTAAAATTCTTAATTTTTAAAAATTGTAAAATAATGACTGGTCAAACTGACATTTTACTTTTATAATCAACTTAATAACATAATCTGAAAGTAAAACATGTTACTTTTACTATTATTTAATTCAAAAAAAACTTAATGAGTACTGTGTAGTTTTAAGATTAATAATTAACAACTCAATAAAATTCTCTCAAAATCGACACTGAAATAAATTCTGAGGAAAAAGGATGCAGCTTTTGAAAAATGTCTTTTAATTTTATTTTGGTACAAAATTGTTTATTGAAATCATTAGCATACTTCTTTCTAAGAAACATTCTGTAGCTTTCAAAGTTATTTTTCTTCTTTTCATACATTTAAATCTCAAAATCAGAGCAGAATTCAATTCTGTTCTTAATTTCCTGATACAGAAATTCATAGGCCACTTCCGTAAAACACATATAATTAAAAGATTTCTATTTAATTTGTAAAGGATTAAAAAGAGTTAAATTCGGTAAGTTTTTTTTCCAGTGGGAAACATTTTTGAAAACATTTCAATAAAAGAAAAACGCAATGGAAAATATTCATTTGCTCCCAGTAGTCTTCTTTATGTAGCAATAAATTTCTCTTACAGATGATTAGAAACAGAATAAATTGTATACTATATGATTAAGTAAAGTATCATCAAGAAGTATAAAAAAAATTTTGAACATAAAACTAAACCCTTTAAAGAATATTTTCCTTTCAAATTTTTACTCTATTATTAGACCAAAAGTTTATATTTAAAAGTTGTAGCATTATAAAGAAACTATATTAAGCACAGATAAATTAATTATCCTTTTTCATCAGCTGCATTAAATTTTAGATAAGCACATCACCTCATTGAAGCATGCATTTAAAAACTTAAGATTCATCCAACGAACAGAAAACCAAAACTATCAATCTGTTTCGATTTATTGCAAATGTAATCCTCAAGTCGTCTTCTTAAAGAAGGAAAACACAATTGGCTCTGTCTTTCGTAAAAATACTGTTAGCTAACTCATAAGAAAGACGATTGCAAGCCGTTGTGATTTCGAAAGGAAATAAAAAGGAATTTCTTTTTTTGTTACGAAACAGAAGCATACATTCTGTCCATTGAATTACAAAGCCACATCCGATAACAATGCTAGCTTACATGATCAGAGTGGACCGAGATGAGAAGAAAATCGTAAAACCTAACAATAGGCATCTATTTTTATCTCTCACACAAACATACCTAAATATTTTCCTTTTCTTAAATTTATCATTTTTTAACTGCCTCTTACATCACATTTAATAGAGAAATGTAGCTTTCTACACAACAAATTAGACTTTAAAACCTACTTTTAACTATTAATTTTCATTTAAAGAATAATTTAAATTCTAATTACTTTTGTTAGTAACAGATTAATGAAATCAATTTAACAAGTAATATAAAAAAAAATTTTAAAACAATTCCTACTTTGAATGAATGAATGGAAAGTATTCTATTAACGATTGAAAATTTGAACAAGATATATATATACACTCAAGGACAAAACAATTAGGGAACCAAGAAGTAATTGCGGGATCCTAACGAAACATGGCAGGAAGGTACATGTCGGGAAGATATACAAATGATTAGAAATGCAGCGTGATTGCACATTACGTATAACTCGTAGAAGGCGTTTAACGTCGTTCTCAGTGGAGTATAAAACAAGTAACCAAAGCTTGTTTCAATATGCTGAATCACTTACAAAGTAAGAGCTGAGGTAGACATGCCATTACGCCGTTTTCGAAACCAATATGAGCAGATGTCGCAGTTTGAGGGGGGGAGAATCATCGGCATGATGGAAGCTGGGTGGTCAGCTAGGTGATAGCTCGTCAATTAAGCCGCTCTGATTGTGTTGTGAGGAGGTGTTGGGATCAGTGGATCCGAGAGATGTCATTTACATGAAGACCAAACTCAGGACATCCTCGACAGACCAGTCGACGAGAAGACCGCTACATTGTAAGAAATGCACGTGTACAGCCAACTGCTTCATCGGCCGCCATCCAGGCACAGGTAGCACCTTCACTAGGGGCCCCTGTGTCTTCTCGAACCATACGAAGGCACCTGGCTGAAGGACATTTGGGATCGAGGCATCCATTACGTGTGCTGCCCTTGACGCTCACCCATTGATGCCTTTGTTTGGAGTGATGCCATGAACGAGGAAACTGGATAGCAGCGGAAGGTCGTCTTTAGCGATGAATCCAAATTCAATCTCAGCAGTGATGACAATCCTGTTCGTGTGTGGGGACCCCGTGGTAAACGCCTCAATCCTGCCTTTACTTTACAGCAACACACCGCTCCCACAGCTGGTGTGATGGTATGGGGTGCCATTGCCTACAATACGTGGTGACCCCTAGTATTGATCCGTGGCACCATGACAGCCCAGTGGTATGTCCATGACATCCTGCAACCACATGTGTTGGCACTCATGCTACGGCTCCCAGGAGCCAATTTTTAACAAGACAATGCTCGGCCTCACACGGCAAGGGTGTCATAAGACTATCTCCACACTGTTACTACCCTTCCTTGGCCTGCCCGATCCCCAGATTTGTCTCCAATATAGCATATTTTGGATCATTTGGGATGGCAAGTTGGGCACCCCACGAGTTTGAACGAACTAGAGGCAAGGTTACAGCAAATATGGAAAGAAATGTCTCAAGATATCATACAGAACTTGTATGCCTCAATGCCCTATCGTATCGCGTCGTGCATCCGCGCTAGAGGGGGTTCAACAGGGAATTAAACTCTCCTTTCTTTTGCCTTTTTCTCTGAAATAAATGATCCTTTTCTTTGATTTTCTAATCATATACTTATGATAAAGCAGTCATTACGTATGTAAAATTTCGTTTCATTTTGATGACTCCTTCCTGGTGCGCTAATTCTTTTTTCCATGAGTGTATACAGGGTGAGAGCGAGCCTATATTAGTAATTGAAAAAAAGAGCATGATTTGTCTGCATTGTTGTAACAATGCACACCCGGTTGGGCTAGTTTGGTTGAAATACTGGTTTTTGACGCCAATTTTTGTCATTGTTTTAACAGTTATATTTTTACAACAATGGAGACTAATCTAAGTTGGCATCCAAAACCGATAATTAATTTAATTAATTTAATTTAATTAATTAATTAATATTTGAAAAAACTATATTAGCATCAAGTGTTTTCCACTACAAGTTTAAAAAAAATTATTTGAACTTGAATGGATAATAGAAAGTATTTTATTAACGATTGAAAATTTGAATGTTATATATATATATATATAAACTCAAACTCAGTGGCACAACAGCCCATGAGGGCCAGGACCTATTGTGCCCATACCAGTATACGTGACCGTTGGGCCCTGAGGTGCATGAGCAAATGTCCCGATCAGGTGGTCAGTCTTTAGCGAGACCATCAGTGTTTAAGTCCCCAAGCAAGCTTGGTACTCATTTATCGACCCTCCGCAGTAGGGATGAAAGGCTGAGTTGACCTTGTCCATACGTATATATATATATATATATATATATACAGAGAGAGAGAGAGGGAACAACTAATAGTAGAGAGTAAGTGAGTAAAAGCAATGAGAAAAATGTCGATTGAAATTTCTTAATTAATCATATTAAATTTTACACGTTTGTAGAACTTGTTTTAAAAATAAAGTTAAAAAGATAATAGTTTGTGTATCAAAATTTAAAATAGCTGAGTTAGTAATTAAGGGGGTCACTTCACGCAGCATTTTCCCTATCTCCGTAATGTTAAAAATGACCAACTTTAAGGAACATTTTTTAAAAATTGGCTGGTTATACAGTCATGAATTTTTTTGTGTGCATTCATTGTATTGTTTTTATTAATTTAATGAGAGCATTTTTCAAAATTTTGATTAGTTTTTTTTTAAAAAATTCATATGTGGAGTAACACGTCAAAATTTTTAAAACGGTGAAAATTCTTGTACATTTTAATCCATAAATAATTTTTGAATAAAATTTTTGACAAAATCTCTCATTAAAATATTTATTTGTATAGTGTTAACACATGTGCAAAGTTTCAAGGCTATAAAATAAGTAGTTTTTTCAAAAATGTTCCTTTTGTGTTGAAATTTACAGTTTTGAGAAATAGAGATTTAAAGTAAAAACTTACTATTAACTAATGCATACCAGAACTATAACTTGAATTGCTGGTATCATCTGCAAGATTATCTTCTTGTCCACATTTTAATTGTTTGTTTTTAATTCTAGCTTCTTTGGTTCATTGTAAAACTGGTTATTCTGCTTTCTTAATGCACGCATGATCTACATCTTGCAACGCTCGACATTTGTAAAATCCAGGAGTTGAATGCTTAATACATCTAAAACTTTTAATTTAGTAATAACACTTTGATTCTATAAAGACATTGCCTCATGTACTCCAGTTTTTAAAGTTCACATATACAGTTTTTGGAATTATAGACCAAATACTATTTACGCTTTCACTAAAATTTTGAGTTTTATCAAACAAGCATCTAGATAAAAGTGCAAGACTAGAGACCTCTAAATACTTTTTTTATGCAATTCCTAATTGCAATAGGTAAGTTGTGCTTATGCTTATATGTGTAACCACATATAAGCATAAACACATGCATATGCTTATATGTGTGTTTATGCTTATATGTGTTATATCTACACCACAAGTCACCTCCCATGGGGCATAAACCGTGTCGTAGATTCAAATATGGGGAGATTTTATCAAAAATATAGCCTTAATAGCTTGCCTTATGGCTGACAATTTAACTGAGTTGATTTGAATAGCCAAAATGTAGTATCTTTGCAATTTATCTATTTCTGCATCTGTCAATCTATTACGCCATCCTAGAGATTTTTTGTCCTCGAGCTCTTTGCCTTTTAATTTTAATACCCTGAGTTGTGTCCCCAACCTTTTCTCAACAATGACCAACACATTCTAATTTTTAAATGTTGACATTTCTTTAAAGTTTAGATTCTAAAACTGCTTTGTGCATGCTTTAGAGTTCCCATATATTTCAAGTATTGTGTATATCGTGAATTGTGCAATGCCTTTGAGCGATTAAAAAATTTAAAAAATTACATGAGCATTTCCTCGATAATATTTTAGCATCAACAATTTTCACAGTGTCCCCACTAACTGCCGTAACAATACCATTTACAGAAGTATGGCCCCTTTTTTTGCCAGGTACCATCGATAGCCACCGGTACATTTGGACCTCCATTATTATTTATTACTGCATTATTGTTTCGGCAGCAGCTAACGTCATAGACGCTTTGGCTACTTTCTATGTTGCGTTATTTAATTTATCCATGGACTCGCAAAACCACTTTGGTGGAGGTGACAAATTCATAACTGCACAAAATATTTTCGCAACTGCTTCTTTTTTAATATACCGCATAACATATAAAAGCCTAGTGTTCACTTCATGTAATTGTGTATCTTTTTTGGTTAACTACTGCTTTAGTAAACTTAGTATTAGGAAATGTTTTAATAACACCACAAAAATCACAACATATTAACAATTTTGTAGCCAAATCCTGGATTTGGCAACCAAAATTTATGTGAATACCTTGTTTTTTACATTTTATTTATGTAATTAATGTTGTTTGAAAGCACAATAAAACAGTACAATGTCAGTCATTTCACAAAAACATTCAAATGAATTTAAAAAAGAAACATACTCTTTATTAAACTTACCTAACTTTACTTTCAAAATTGAATTATTTATGTTGGAATTGTCTGACTGTTATGCAACATTTAATTCCTCGAAAGTTTCGGTTTTCGTACCTACTTTTCCAAACTTTCGTTTTTTAAGTGTTTTATTATTAAACTGAGGCATATTTATAAAATCATTTTGATAAAAAAACCGATTCTGCACAATAGCAAAAATTCGTTATATTTAACCGCATAAAAAACAGCATGTAAGCAAGCTACCACAAAATAAACAGCTACAACTATTCACTTCACTTCTTTCCTGAATAAGCTGCTGATCAAAATGAATTATTTTGATCAATTTAAACTATTTGATAAGGCTGAAAAGTAGCATGTGTCTTTTGTTTTGATTTGAAAGGGGCGTGGCAGCCAGCTGTTTGAGGGTTTGACAAATGTAAACAACTTTTTAAAAAAATATTAAAAATACTTCTAATTCAGCTAGAGCAAAAATTTAAATTGCATTAGGAAGAAAAAGAGTGGTATTTTATTTTTCAATCAAAATTGAAAAATCGATTTTTAATTCGATTTTCGTGAAGTGACCCCCTTAAATTTAAACTCAAATTTTAGTCAAGTTTGTCAAAAAAATATGATGCAATTCTTGGATACAAATTAAAAAATGAAATTTCTTCCAAAAAATTAAAAAAAGACTGGAGTATAAACTAAATGATGACTTATTGATTGCAGATTATTGATATTATTAGATTAAAATATGAATAAAAATAGGAAACCTGAAGAATCACTTAAAATTCTTAGAATTACCATAAAAGTTCATCAATCATCAATAAAAACTCACTGGAGCGGCAAGTAGCAGATCGTAATAAGAAAAAAGGAAAAGGATATTGTCAAATAGTTTAGAATTCTATGAAAATTATGCTGAAAAATGTTTATTGCTTAAAAATTTTAATGGTATTTTTAATAGATTTCTGAAAGAAAAATAAAATATGGTTAAGTTATTAAATGTATATCAATATGGTAATTTTATAGTTATTAACTTTAAAATGTTTAAAACGAAAAAACATCTAGAAATTTATATATTTCTCTAAAAATATGTTTGATTCCTTTTTCATTTTAACAACAACATACAAAAATATTGCAGAAATAAAAACAATGACATTAACACAATTCAAAGCTTTAAATAATATGTAATTCATTTTTTAAAACTTTTTAACATTCATTTTTACCACATTAATAACAACTTAATTTTTTAAATTATAAGCACACATACGTAAAATTGCCACATACTTATGTGGCAATTTTAACAAAAGGAAAAAGTACTACTTATAAACTCAAAATTTCACCTAAAAGGTTATTTAATCTTTAAATTTTTATATTTGAATAAATTATACTAAGGCTACGATTAATAGGGTTATGTAAATACAAAGTTAGAATTTGCGATTTTTCCGAAAAAAAAATGATTTTTTTCGGAAAAATCGCAAAAAAAGTGACTTTAGTCCCCGAAGAAAACATGGAATTGCAGTATGGTTCACCACTGAGAAACGCCACGAAACGCTGTAATTTCTCCCCCCCCCCTCGCCACCACCTCAAATCGGAGCCTATCAAAGTGGGACTCCCCTCACCCACCACTCTTTTCCACTGCAAGTGGTAGAAAAAAGAAATGGTGGGATTCTTTCTAATCCCGATAGAAGCATGAAAATGAAACATGTAATATTCTTAAAAAATAAGCTTAGAGAGAATTTCTACATAAATATTAAACTGGAAAAGTAATAGTGAAAAGACAAATTCTTATAGAACTAAATGAATTATATAATTATTATCAACGGTACTGCATTGAATTAAAGAATAAAAATCTATTTTTGTAATTAACTTACGTTGCAGCATTGGACTAATAAAAAATTGCATACAATGACAAAAGTAAACACTTGTCATCTAAAGAAATTATATGATGAAAATCTGATTAAATCTCTTTTGAAAGGTTTTGACCTAAATTCAGTGGCCTAACGTACACCCTTGCATTGCGGGTAGGCCTGGGGATTTTAGGGGGCCCAAAGCCTGGCAGATGCGTAGTACGTATTAGGACTTGGAGTCCAAAAGCTGACCTTGCTAGGGGCCCTAATATTCTCCGTTACGCTACTGCCTAGATTCCTCTCTTTCCAATCAACTACTTGTCTTACTATTCATTTACTTGAATTAATACAATGATAGAATTAAGTATTGTTAAATTACAGGTGCCAATTTTAGCAGAATTTGAGCGGATTAATTTGCGTTTAAAAGTGATCATGTTGATCATTGCAAATTACTGAAAGAATTAAAAGATTATACCCTTACTCTTTTAAGAAGAACAATTTACCCTAAATATGTGAGTTAACATGAGTTTAACTAGCATTTATTTGCCTATCGAAGTAGTTGATGTATATCTTTTTGAATAAATTCACAAGCAAAATTAAAATAATTTATACAGAATCTACTAAAGAAATCTATTAAAGATGTCCTAATTTTCTCAAGATTTTATGTGAGCAACAATTAAGCCGAATCCCTTCAAATTACGGAATTTTAAAAATAATAAAAAAATTTTCCCCTAATATATTTTTTAAAATTCAAATCAATCCTTTTTTTTTTTATCTGCCTTTAGCAGACCAAACTAAATTATATGTTCTGGAGTATCAATGGATACAAATTTTTAACATAAAGTTGTGAAACATGTTTTTCTATCTGAATCTGAGCTTTTAAATGATGGAGAATTATTTTGGTGTCACATTTTTAATATAAAAGACGCAGTTGGCTGATTGATTGAATGAATATTAACGTCGCACTGTTCAGATACTCGAGGGCTTTTGGCGACGGACCACGTAATTTTGAACCATGGTCAAGTGACGTGGACGACACCTGAGCTGGCACCCCCTCTCCTAACTACCACACCACACCAACGGGAGGACGTTTAAGCTCTCGACAGATTTAACGTGCATCGCTGCCCTACACGGCGGGTCTTTAGTGGTACTGGGCTCGAACTCGTGACAAGGCAAGCCACGATCCGATACCTATACCACTCGGCTACCGCGGCCGAAAACGGAGTTGGAAATCCATTTTTTAGAGATTTAGAAATATTTGCTTCAAAGCTTTACAGCCTACCCATAAGTTATGTCAATGTGGAAACGGCATTCTCCAGATTGACGTCAAAAAAGATAAAATTAAGAAATCGAATGTGCCTCGAACTGTTTGTGTCCATTCTCAGAATCAAAATGACTTTGGAAGAATGAGGGACTTGCTGCATTGATTTCATTCCATCGCCACAAATGCTTCAATATAATTCAGAAATTTATAAAAAAGACTCAGTAGAGATCACGATACTTAGCAGAAAAAAATTTGAATGTATTTTAAATGAATTAAATAATTAAAGCATTTTAACGTATTTCTTAAAACATGTTTGCAAAATTAAATAATTATATTTATTAATTGCAAGTGAAAATCGATTCGCTACTTTTTTCCCTCTTCGTGCTACTTTGCTGCATAAGTTTCTGGCAACTCTGAGAAAGAGCATAAGCAAAAGAAGACTGGTGACTCCTCGCTGCGATGTTAGCTTTTGTTACGTTAGATTGGGC
>BMAV01006776.1:0-13160 GCA_019973955.1 Trichonephila inaurata madagascariensis
CAGTTAAGAATTTGACAGTGTGAAAGTTACATGAGAAAACTCTGTGTTTAGCAAACCGTGAGAATGTCCGACCTCACCGGCGTGAAAAGAAGAATGATAATTGGAGTTCACTTCGCTTGAGCGTCATTTCCGGAACAATTAAATTTGTAGGTGTTTCAAGTACGACTGTTTCAAGGGTTATAACAGCCCACATAAGCCTGGATAAGGTGTATTCTATAAATCACAATAGTGGATGAAAGTCAAAGTTGAAGGTCATGAGAGACGGGTGTTGAAGAGGATAGTCGCCCGAAAACGCAAGACTGCGATCCCACCGATAACGTCCGAGATGAATACCAACCTTCAGAACCCTGTATTCATGAAAACTATTCAACGAGAGCTGCTTGCTGCGAACATTCATGACATAGTAGCTATTTCAAAACCATTTGTTTCGGTACAGAAAGCTATGCAGAAACTAGAGTGGCGCGGAGACCATCTAAACCAGACACAATTGCAAAAGGAACAAGTCATGTGCTCTGATGAATTCTTATTTACATTATTCCAGACCACTGGAAGTGTATTCGAGTGGCAAACACCGTCAGAAGTATTTAGTGTTGACTTCCGGGGTCCAATCTGTGACGGGCTCATCGCGTTTTCTACAAAAAATTCCTCTTGGGTTCTTTGGGACTGAAAAAGGCAAATTCTTTCTAACCAAATCCAGAAGCGAAACATGAATATGAAAATTAGAAACCTTTTAAATAGCATAAAGTTAACGTAAGCGGATGACCTACTAGGGAGTGATTATGTTAGTCTGGTTTAAGCGTGTGAATTGAAGGAAGAGAAGAAAAGCCGTCATTGAGTGTGAAGCTATCCGTGCAGGACGATCAAGTCAAGGTGGATACAATTGCACGCGAGAGAAACAAAAGATATTTAGGATCCAAGAGGATTGTGGTTAAACACGAGATTAAGGTAGAAAAATTCTAGTATCTATTAGTAACTGTGATATAAACAGAGATTAGGAATAGACGGGAAAGTTAAATATAGTGGTTAAGATCGCGCTTATTTTGTATTACGTATTGTGTGTTTTCTCACCTCAGATCCGCTAAGTTATAATATAAATATTATCATTGTTAGTGTTTAAGTTAAGATCTTAATAAAGACATTTTAAGATCAGGGCAACGCCTGGTTCTTCATTCACTCCCACACCTCTAGGCCACGAAGATAACTTAGGAGTAAGGTATCACCCCCGGGGAATACCTCAAAAATCGGGAAACATAGAGTAGGAAGTTCTGTGATGGCGTGGGGTGCAAAATCTTCCAGTGGACCTCTCGTTGTTCTTAAAGGAGATTCTCTCATTCGAAGCCTTCTCGCAGATCATCTTCTTCTTATGCTTCAGACTCTCTTTCCGGGAGAACGTCCTAGGATGACAACGCCCCTGTTCTCAAGTTTCGCTCTGTTCAAACATGATTACATGAGCATGGTGATGAAGTGGAACATATGTGTGGCGATATGCTATCTATATGAACTAGTACCAACATCATGCGAAGACGATCGTTTTGGCGTGGTCGATAAAGTACTTGCGTACGGAATGGATGGAACCCAGATCGAATCCTTCCCTCCTTCATTGGTGACCCTGGCCGTGCAAAGGAATCGCACCCTTCACGCGCCGCAATCGTGGCGCCATCTATCCCTCACAAAAGCAGCTAAGCCATCCAACATTGACGCAAATAAGCCGTTACTTCTCAGAGTCGTCTCACACAAAAGACGCAATTAAACCCTCACACAAATGACATAATTCTCAAGCCGTCACGCACGGATGACGCAACCCACCAAGTGACGCAACTGCTTGCATGCTCTCCTCGAATATGGTATCGTTCGTTCGCCTATTCACCGAAAAACTTGCAGGGGGTATGTGGCGGTGTGATATCTATATGAACTAGTACCAACATCACGCGAAGACGATCGTTTTGGCGTGACCGGTAGAGTACTCGCGTTCGGAACGGGAGGTACCCAGAACGAACCTTCCTTCCTTCATATATAAAGTAGTGTTCCTAAAGTAGTTCCTTCATATATAAAGTAGTGTTCCTAAAGTAGTTCCTTCATATATAAAGTAGTGTTCCTAAAGTAGTTCCTTCATATATAAAGTAGTGTTCCTAAAGTAGTTCCTTCATATATAAAGTAGTGTTCCTAAAGTAGTTCCTTCATATATAAAGTAGTGTTCCTAAAGTAGTTCACCTAATTCGAACATCCTTGAGTGTTTATGTGGTTTTAAGAGCACAAAGTTCGTGCTCGGTTTCCTCCTTCTAGCGCACTATCTGAACTACAGACGGCCCTGCATGAGGAATGAGTTCAAATTCCGATGAACTTTATTTGTGAATCCTACACCGAATAAAAGTATTCCTTCAAGCCAAAGGTGGCCGAATTTCTTACAAAAAAGAATTTCCTTTTTTCACAAGTGTTCCTGTTATTTTGTCCTATACCACATCACGAGTCCCTTCTTCAAATTTACTCCAAGAATATTTCAAATGAGGCATATTTTTTTCCGTATAAGTAAATGAATTCCTACACAAAAGATGCAAAGT
This sequence comes from Trichonephila inaurata madagascariensis, assembly GCA_019973955.1. Lineage (NCBI taxonomy): Eukaryota > Metazoa > Arthropoda > Arachnida > Araneae > Nephilidae > Trichonephila > Trichonephila inaurata. The sequence goes on from BMAV01006776.1 coordinate 2,559, forward strand.
TGAGTCACATGAAGCTAGATATAAGCAATTTATGGAATACTAAAAATGGTGATGTGCATGCATTTCATACAGAAATAAATTAATTATTATTAAGGAATAATTATTTATTAAGGACTTGAATAAACAGGGGTGGCTCAAGGACCGTACAATCCGGGCCCCTGCCCGGGACGGCAAATTTTAAGGGCGGCATTTGGATCGAATTTGAAAAATACTTTTTTGTTACAAAGAATTTGATATATGTTCTGAAATATTATTGGGTGTGAATTTGGTATTGCATTTAAAGTTTCTTATTTTTTTTATTTTGTACACTGTATATTTAATATCAGTTTTCTTTTGTGTTTAAACTTGAAGGTTTTGAGGCGGGAGTTATGTTAAAGCATGAGATTTAATATGTTTACATCTTTCACTTGTAAATTTTTCCCATCTCGAAATAAGCTCACAACTGACATTATTTTCACCCTTACGATGTCCAGTGTCAGCTGTCCAAAAGAAAACAAGGGTAATAAGAGGTTCTGATAGATAGAGTTACAGGAGGTGTTTTTTATTTTAGTCCTGAGTGTAGTTACTATAAGTTAAAACATATGCTTGTGATCCCCACTAACCGTAGACTATTTTTCGAAGATATTGGACAATTAATTATGTCCTTAATTTCGAATTGTTTTGAATCTTTTAATACTTAAAATAATATATATGTATATTTAGAGAGAGAGAAAGGCGGCACTGGAGAGAAGGGCGGCATTTTTCATTTTTGTCCGGAGCGGCAAAACTGCTAGATCTGGCCTTGGCATAAAGGAATGCAACTATGTTCCTTATTTTTTCACAACTATGTATATCACTCCTTCTGGTCCAGTGGAATCCCCGTTTACCAAGGTACACATTTTTAGAACGTTGATATATCCTTTTGTCCACGAGAAAGTGTTACCAGGAATATTGCCTATCATAAATCATTCACCGGAAATCTGAAAATCTCTGAGATATTTTCGGCAGCTAAAATATGTCTCCTCGTTTCAGACAGTCTGTGAAATATTGTGATGAAAAGGTGCTAAAAGCAGGAAACTTTCCAAAAATTCTCACTGACTACATGATTAAGATTGATGAGTATAGAAGATTGATTTCCACTTGTTAGCTTCTATAATGTCTGTTGTAAGGAATGTATTGCATACTTGAAATTGCAGTTAAATACGTAGTATAGATAACCCATTGTATTCCATATCATTTTACCTCTTTACTTTTAAATGAATAGTTAGCATTTTTAAATATCAATTGGCAATATAAATCAATTTTCACGTCTATTCTTTTAAATTTAATTCTGGCTTTTTGGCGACTTTGTAATTTTTTAAAAAAATTTAAGAGTGCAGAAATAAAAATAAAAAAAAGAAACCTTACTAAAAATGTTTTCTACTGTAACGGGGTTATTAGGAAAAGCTGTTGATCTAAAGAACTTTTCAGTAAACTTTAAAAAGAATATTTAAAAAATAAACAAGTAGCACTCAGTCACTATTATATGAATAAATTGTTATTTATTTGAAAAAATATTTAAATATTTATTTCCTCATTTATCTCTACTTTCATTCTGATGCACAAAACCAAAGTAATTATTCGACTTTATACATACCGAATTACTAAATGCATCATGAATTACTACTTTCATCATTAAATAATGATTATCATATATTTATCAATTATAAAGTTTCAATATAATATTAAAAAAAACGCGTTTACTTTTTTATAAACTATAATGCAAAAAATTTTTGCATATTAATGCAATGTTTTTCATCTGCATCATAAAAAAAATTTTTTTAAAAATTTTTTTTATAAAAAACTAATTTTTGTGTTGAGGGAAAAAATGAAAATTTTTTTTTTAATTCGAAAATTTTTTACATTTGTATTGATGGGGCCAGGGTCAAAACCATTGGCCCTGTCTTTTTTATGAAGGAAATTTCCCCCATCGCAGGGAGCAGGTTAATATTTGTGAGTTAACCCTTTTTCTGTTGTTACTTTTTTCCCCTCCTGATGGACAAAAAATTTTGGGCCCGCCACAAAAATTCTTTTTGGAAAAGGGGGATTAGTTTTTGAGGCTTTCTTTCCGTAGCTTTGATCACCATGCAGGGGACTTGCAGTGGTTAAACCCCAATTTATAGAGAAACCCTGGGGGGGCCGAGCCTCGCCTGTTTTTTCCCCCTTCCCCATCAACTTCGGGGAGTTTCCCTGGGGACGGCTATCTGGGACCACCCCTTTCCCCCAAAAAAAATTAGGTTTCAAAAACCCCTTTCATCCCTGCCCCGGGAATTTCCCGGAACCCCGGCCAAAAGGGCAGCAATCAGTGTCGCAAAACATTTTCCCAAAGAGGGACGTTTGAAGTTTTTCTAATAAATATTTTGATAGTATTGGTAAATGCATTAAACCTTCAATTGTGAACCCAAAACATTTTTTAACCCAAGGGAAAATTTTAAAAAAGAATGAATGAATTTTTTTTTGGGGCCCTTCCATGCATCATCAAGATTTTTTAAATTTTGCAGTGGGGAAAATACTAAATGGAAGACTTTTCTTCGAGGTAAGTATTCAACGAAACAATTAAGAAAGTATTAAGAAGTCAATTCATTAAATTGAAATGCATGGTTTTAATTACTCCTGCTTTTGTGTTTTGGAAACCTTTCTTCATTAAATTTCCCGGGGCAAAAATTTTAATTTCCTTTTTGGCCAAAAATTTTCCCAGGGGTTGTAAATAGTAAGATCCCCGAAAATTTTAAATCATGAAAAACATCAATTTTCAAGACAAGTAGGGAAAGTTAAACAGGGGCCCCCAAAAATTGAAAGCACGATTTTTTTTTAACGGGGTTTGAAAAGTTAATAGAAATTAATTAAAAAAATTTTAATGCCTATATTTTTTATTGATTTTTTTTAATTTCAAAATTCATTTTTGGGAAATTTTTTTTCCCTCAGTTTTAAACCCCTTGGATATCTTTTTTCCCCAAAAATTTTCCACAAATTTTCCCATCCAATCATAATTCCTCAGCATTTGGTTAAAAACTGCAAAATGGACTTCACAGTTGGAGTTTTTTTAAACCCTTTTCCCAAAAAAAGATATACAAATTTAAACCCTCAGCGAGTTTTAAACTGCATATAACGCCCAAATCATTTCCCAAATTTTTAAATAAAAAATCCCCGAATTACAAATAGTGATTTTTCCCTTTAAAGGTTCTTTTCCCCCAGTTTGAGGGTTAATGATTGTTTTTTTTTCCAAATTTCCTCATTGAATTTATCCCGGTTGGAAATTTTTTTCCCTATATGGTTTTAGGATAGTCGAGCATCTTTTAAAGTTCACCGACCCATTCTGGAAAAAAATTTTTTCATTAAAAAGGGGGCAACTTGGGAAGGGGAAAGAGAAAACTGTTCTTAATATAGTTTATAGAATTGTTTAGTACATATGAAAAAATAAAAAAAACCGGGGAGTTTTTTCCGCGAAAATGAATTCAATTGTGATATTTTTTTTCGTCCGGGAGAAAATAGAGGGTTCAAAAAATTTTTATGGGCTACATTTTTTATTTTAGCTTTTTTGATCATTATGTCATCGCTTGCGCATAAAATATTTCAATGTAATAGTTTTTGAAAGAAAATATTGAATAATTATTAATCTGATGATTTATTGGTTATATTTAAATCATCGTTTAAAAAAAGGGTACTTACGTACTGTCGAACCGGAAGAAATTAAAATTTTTAACCCCAAAATTTAAAAACCCTTTAAATTTCCATAAAAGTTTTTTGGGTTTAAAAGGGCAATCATGTGCTTCGTTTCATAAATGACCCAATAGGTTGCTAAAAGAAAGAAAAAAAAAATAAAAGTCAGGACAAAAAATTTTTTTAAATTTTTTTAAAATTTAATATAAAACCAATTTTCCCCTTTTTTTTATATTTTCCCAATAATATTTTAATTAAAAAAAATTTTTTAACTTTTTCTCCAATGACGTTTGGGGCATAAATGTGAGGAAATCATGAAGATTTACATTTTTTGGGAGTTTGATTCTTTTAATTAAATAATCCCCTTTAATAATTTTTTTCCAAAAACGTTTTCAAATTTACGTATATTTTAAGGGGTGAGAAAGGGAGGAAATCAGGAAGACTACATTTTAAAAGGGATTCTTTAAATTTAATAATCATAAAATTTTAATATATTTTTTCCCCAAACGTTTTTCATAATTAACGTATATATGTAGATGCGTGAGAAATGTGAGGAAATAAATGAAAACAAATTTTTTAGAGTTGGATTCTTTAAATTTTAAAAAATTCATAAAATTTAATATGTTTTTTTAAAACGTTTTCTAATAACGTATATTTTAGATGCGGAAAATGTGGGGAAAAATCATGAAGCCCAAATTTCCCTCTAGAGTTGTGATTCAATTTAAAATAATCATCAAATTAATATATTTTCCCAAACGTTTTTTCATAATTAGATATATGTAGGTGGGAAATGTGGGGAAAAAGCATAAAAAACTTCATTTTTTAGAGTTGTGACCCCCTTTAATTGAATAATCATCAAATTTATTTTTTTTCCCGCTTTTTATAATTACGTATTTTGTAGGTGGTGAGAAATGTGAGGAAATCATGAAAACTTCATTTCTCTAGAGTTGTGATTCATTAATTGAATAATCATCAAATTAATATATTATTTCCTAAGCGTTTTTCATAATTACGTATATATGTAGGTGCGTGAAAGAATTAGTAAAATTGTTTCCAAAAACCATGTAAGGAATATAATATATTTTTCCCCAAATTTTAAAAAAATAAATTTTCTTTACACTTTTTTTACATGAATATTTAAAAACCTTTTTTAAACACTTTTTTAAAATCTAAATAACGCAAAAAATTCCCAAAAAATTTTTTTAATAAATTTTAATTAGAAATTTTTAAAGTCAGTAAATTGTCCATTTCTTTTGGTTTATCTTCCATTAAAAAATTCAAGGTTTTGGCAAAAAGTTTTAATATTTTTTCAAAAAAATATTTAAAACTAATATTTTTTGTTAACGATGCAAAAGTGTTTGACGACTTATTATTGAAGAAAAAAAAAATTTTACCTTTAATTTTTTTTTCTATTATCCTTGATTTTAAAAAAATATTCTATAATTCAAAAATTAATTTTTTCCATGTTTTTTATAAAAATTTCCCCGTAATTTTTAGAAATGTTTTTTAAACCCATTTTTTTTTCGGTAGATAGTTTAAAGTGTTTTTAAAAAAAATTTTATTTAATCCGATCTTTTTTTGGGAAATTTTAATTTTTTTGTGTTGTAAATTTTTAAAATAAAAAAAAGGGAATACCCAAAAACCCAAAATTTTATTGTCTTAGATATGCTGTGAATAAAGATTTTTCCAAAAGAAAAGTTTAAAAATAAAAAATTTTAATACCAAAAAAAATTATCAATATTAACCTTTTTAATTTTTTTAAAAAAAATGACGATTTTCACTTTTTAAAATGATATAGTGATAAAAATTCTAAAAAATTCCGGAAAGTATTTTTCCAGTTTTAAGGAATTTTTAAAGTTTTAAATTTAAAAGCTGAGAACTGATGTAGAGTTTTTATCCAGTTTTGGAAAAAACTTCACACTCATTTACCAAATTTTTAAAACCAAAAAATTCGGTTGTGAACTTGTTTTTTCCAAAATTGTCGCGTGAAAAAACCCCATTATACGTGTTTTCGAAACCCATGCAAAAAAGCAATTTGGGAAATTTATTTAATATTTTTCCAAAAGCATTTCCCAAAACCTTTAAAAATTTTTCTTTTTTTTGGGGAATTCCCTTTGATTGGAAACCCTTTTTGCTCATCTATTAAAGTACCAAATTAGTATTTTTTAAAAAAAGGGGGAGTTTTTTTGTTGCTGCTATAATCTACAATTCAAATTGTTATTGAAATTGATGCTGGGGCGCAAAATTTTTGTAAATATCCGTAAGCAGTTTTAGCAATGTCCACAGTCTGAAAAAAACCATTCAAAAAAACGTCTTTATATTCTTTTTCTTTCCCCAATTTTGAAATTTTAGTTGGGAAAAATTTTGGGCCCTACCCCTTTTTTAAAAACAGCGATTGCCCCCCTTTAATATAATTGGTTATATTTTTAAAAACATCACCAAAATTTTGTTTTTTGGACTTTCCCTTGGGATCTTGGTTTAAAAAATTAAACAAAACCCGTACAAAAAAAAATTTAAAAAACCCCGGGGGAAAAACTTTCATTAGGGGCAAAAGCTTTTAAAATTAACCCCCAAAATTTAATATTAAAAGGGGAAACCACCTTTCATCATTTTTATAAACCACCTTTCCCCTTTAGTAGATCTTTTTTTCGTAATGTGAAAAAACAAAATACAGGAAATGCGCTTCTTAATGAGGTTTTGAAACCGCCCCTAAGGGACCGTTTATTTTTATTATCCGCGGATTAGAGGGGAGGGGTTCAAAAAATACAGAATTTTTTAAATTTCCAACATTTTATTAAGAATTTAACCCAAGCGTATAATAATTTAGATGATTTAAATTAAGAGAGAATCTACCGACGAATAAAAAAGTAATAGTTTTAACAAACGCAACTTGGGCCACTATCAATATCTAATCCCCTTTAAATTTTACCTTTTTAATAATATCACAAATCCAATATAAGTCAATCCCCACCCTTTTAAACCAATCTTTGCTTCCCTTTGGGGAAGTAAATTCCCGGGGGCGCGTACCAAAGGTATGCACCTTTACCTTAAAGGGTTAATTTCAAGGTAACTTCAACTGGCTGTCAATTACGCTTGTATCACTTTTCCCCACATAAAATTCCCCCAAAATTTCCATACGACTTACTGAAAAATTCTGTTTTTAAAAACTATCTCATTTGCATTTCCGGGGTTCAATTTTTTGCTTCTGGGTTATGGTTTGGGAAAAAAGGGTTTCCATTAATCTTGGCCCCAAAGAACCCCGAGGTCATGTTAAAGAAAAAAACGCGTGAGCCCGTCAAAAGGTTCGCTTCAGATCCAAAAAAAATTGATTTTCCCCAGAAAAAGTTTACATAGTGACTTTGGGCGTTTTTGCGGGGGAAACTGCTGTGATTTAGCAACCCTCAATCCCCTATCTGGAACTGAGATGTGACATTGGGTTGTCGAATTTGGGGTGGTTAGGGGGGGGGCCTTTTAAGAAGAAAAACCCAAAATGGGGGAAGGGTGGAAGAGAAAACCTCGACTTTTAATGGAGCGTTTTGATTGGGTGTTGGGACTGGGTTATTGATTTAAAAAAACGGGTTCAGATTAAAAAAAAATCAATGAAGGAAAAAAAATAGAAAAATGTAATTAAAAAAAATGGGAAAAATTTTGGCAGTTGGAAAAGAAAATTTTTAATCATTTAGCATGGATTCCAAACCTTTTGTACCAAAAGGTCCAAAACCCTTTTTTTTGTTTGGGGATACATATACGCTATTTACCGGCCGCATTAAAATATTTTGTTATTTTCCGCGGGCCGCAAAAAATGAGGATAAATTGGAAGGGGAGGATGCTTTTAAGACCAAAAAAACATTGAAAAATTTTAAAAAATAAAAAAAAAATTGGGTAAAACATTTAACCCCCATATATTTTGCCTTTTTTTTTTAAATTTTTTTTTATATCTTTTATTTTTTGTCTCTAACACTAAATTTGGAAAGAAAAACCCCCCTTCATAATTTCTGCATCAGTAAAAAAGGTTTCATATGATTACCAAAATTCCCAGGATTTATTTGTTACCCTGTTGCAAAGATTATTCCCCGGAAAGCCTACTTTGGGATTTATTTAAAAAAAGCTTGGGCATGGCATAACTTTCACGAATACGAGGTTTATGGTCAATGGGATTGTAAAGAAACATATCTTTTCTGAAAAATTTTTGAGAAATAAATTTAAACTTCCACATATTAAAAAAGAAGACAAAAATGTGGGGCATTGGGGCAAATTCTGACATTGTCCAGCTTGATCCCCACATCAAAATTCCCGGGTAAAAAACCCTTTTTATAGCCCCTGGGCCGCTTTTAAAAAGACGTAAATAAATTGGGGCCCGAAAAAAAAATCTATAAATTCCCGTGTTTTCACATCAGTTCGTTGGGTATACCGGGGGGCCATCGGAAAAAATTTTTTTTTCAAACAACAATTTGTTCCCCACCTTGCCAATTTTCTTCCGGGGCTTGAGGGTCCCAAAAATCATTGATACGGCGGGAGGGGCCCCCTGAGAAAAATTTTAAAAAAGAGATACCCCGATGGCTCCCCCTTTCACAATCGTTTTCATTCCCAACTGTTTTTGAATTGAAATATCTTTTTTTTCTTCTTAGTTTCCTTTTCACACCTATATACTATTTATGTATTTTTTAAAAAATTATTTGCATGATAGATTTGTCTTTCTGACGAATTAACAAGTATTTTTGTAAGGTCCCGTGGGTCGGGGGTGCCCCCCCTTACCCTTATCCCGGCAAATTAGATTTGGGGGAAAGAAGAAGAAGGGGCCAAAGTTTATCTTAATATCTTTGTTATTAAAAATCTTAACCCAAACAACATACAAAAAATAGTAAATATTCAATTCGGAATCTGGAGTGAAAAAAAACACACTATTTCTGGGAAAAACCCAAAAAACGCGTACCGAAACTCCATTTTAACCCCCACCGATTTTTTCTAACTTCAGTAGCTAAAACAGTTACAATAACCTTTAAATTTTAAAAGTCTTACCGCTATATCTTCTGTAAACAAATAACCCCCTTTTATTCTAACTGACGTGACTTTTATCCTTATGGAATGGTATCCACCTTTTGCTTGATCGTACAAGAAGGATAGACTAAATCTTGAACTCAGGATTTCCTCTCCTTTCCTTTTAAAATTGCTGTTTGTCAACATAGACCTCGGGATATTTTCTTTATAGCCTCCCGGAGGCCAAACTTGTACCATTTATAAGTTTTAATTTTGAATATTCACGCTTTCTTCTCGAGTTGGTTGAAAAAATTTTTATTTTGGGCCCCCAAAAAAACCTAAGAGGACATTTAAATTGAAAAACGGATGGCCCATCACATTTTGGATAGATTGGGCTAAATTTAGTGCCGCCAATAACATTTAATTAACCTCGAATGTAAAAAACTCCCATGATTTATAGTTTTGAACGTTAATCGGATATTTCCCCCCATGCATGGGGAAAAATTTATTTAACCCTTTACTTTTAAAAAACCCCAAAAAAGGCTAATTGCAGGGAAAAAATGAAAAGATACATATTCCGTAACCCTTTTTAAATTTTTTTATATAATTTTGAAAAGAAATCACTGATCTGGATATGACCTAGTTTTAAAAACGATAAACTATGGTACTAATAATTTTCAAATGAATTTGTTTTAAACAATTTTCAACGATAAAATAACCTTCAAGGGCATAGTATCCATCTTTTTTAAATATTCTTATCAATTTTATCAAACTGCATACACTTTCTCATAGGAATTCGTCTTGTAAGGGAATGAACGCAATTCCCAATCGGAATTTGCAGACAATTAATTAATGTGAATCATTGGGCAAATATTTTCCTGTCAACTTTTACAAATACAATTAACAGTTCTGAAACTTATTAATCTAGCTAATTATATCCATTTTTACACAAAAAAAATTAACATCCAAACCAATATTTTGTTTGTCTTATCTTCTCTGCATAAAGTAGCATCTAAATATGTGAACACTTTATCTGGATTACCCTTAGGCATATCTTATCATTCTTAGTATCGCCATCCTCAGGTATGTAAGACCTTAACAGAAATCACTTGATTAGATTATCGAACAAAAAAAATGAATAATTGCTACCTCATTTTCGAAATCCTTATTACCGTCGTTGTAACATACATTTTCGTGTCAGAATAATTGTCACATGGACCATTTTGTTCTAAGAAAGTTGTCAACAGATTTAACCGTTTCCCCAACGACACGAATTACGGTATGTCCACGAAACGTTCCTTCGCCCAAGGTGAAGTCTCACATCCATCGGTTCATTAGTATGCTAATGACAAGGACTAGATTTCTGTTTTCATTATGAGCAGAATATGGCTTGTCTTTAAAAGGAATAAAATGGAACTAATTTAAGGTATCCGACTACGTTCAGAACCATGATTTTAAAAAAGCACATAAATGGATAATTTTCATGATATTTAGTGTAACTTAGATTAGAATATATGTATACAATTGTTTTAAGGATTTTGACAAAGTTAGTTAATCATTTTGGCAATTTGTAGAATAACCTTTTTTCAATGCTCTTTTAAAAATGCTTCTATTGTATTACTATTTTGTTTGTATATAGATCAGACCTCTGTACAGAGGCTCAACTATGAATTTTGAAAAATTCAAATTATTTTCAGAATTACAACCATTTGAAATAAATATCGGCGTATTTTCTTAAAATTTCTCCCTTCTGTTTTCGTAAAACATGGATAAACCGACTTCCGAGTTATGCATTTCAAAAATTCTGGTTGAGCCTCTGTAGAGAGGTCTGAGCTGAATACATTCAAAATATTAATATAATAGAAGCATTTTTTACAAAAGGAGAACATTTGGATAAAAGGTTATTCTAAGTTGCAAATATTGTATTTAAATAATTTTTTTTTCATA
>BMAV01006777.1:0-10959 GCA_019973955.1 Trichonephila inaurata madagascariensis
CCCGTTTTGCCCCTGAGCGCAATGGATAGGGGCTGGGTTCTAATTAAAAGGCGTGGTTCAAACCCCCCGGATGGCCTAATTTCTGAGAATGTGATTTCTTTTTTTACTATACTATTTTATTAGAATAGTAAAATTTATTTAATGAATAAATAGTAACAAACAAAATAAATACTGCAACGCCATATTTAAAATGGAAAATTGTAAGGAAAATCGCTTTTTATTTTGCCACATAATAGTGTGATTTTGCAATATGTATACATATATCTATATTAATTGTAGCAATTCAATCGAAGGACCTAAAATAAAATTTTCTTTGTTGACCTAAGTAGGAATTGACTTATTTTTTTTATAAATATTATTTGCTTATGTTCATGTTTTCTTTAATATAAAAGCTATTGTTTATATACACATACAACGCGCACCCGTAAATTTTGAGCTTATTTTTGCATTTTAAATGTGCTTGCGAGTTATACGCCGGAATATACATCAAATGCCCATGTTAAGAAATACTAACTCCTGTCATGTATGAAATTTTTGTACAAGTTGAAGTGCGTATCAAATGCTAATTTTTTATATGAGTTTTATGTTAATAAAGTACAATGATTAAATAAAAAATTTTATTATCATTCTACATTTTTGAAGAATAAAATTACTTTTGGTGACAGAACGCGACAGAACACGATGACAAAAATGAAAAAAAAAAAACCTTTTTTTTATCATTTACATAAACTGTTTAGTTTATATTTTTGAAACCAGTTTATTTTTTCTGTCTAGATCTACACAGCTTTGGTGTTTTTGATCACATTTGTGCTCCCCATGATCATTCTGACGTTCGCATACAGCAGTATCGGATGGAAAATGTGGAAAATTCCCCAGAAATGCCGACGCTTCTCGGGATCAACAACAACTCATGGCCAAAATGAAGGTATTTAAAAAGAATCTTGCTCTTGAAAGTTTTAAATCCCTAAGCAGTCCTTTATTTTTTATTTTGCCCAAAATGTTCCAAAATAAGGCACACATTTCATAACTGAGCATTATACTTAACAGAATGTTAAAAAAAATGAAATAATTTTATTTTAATTTTCACATTTTTTAAAAATTTTCCCTTTTTTTTTTTTAAGGGACACAAAACCCCAAATGTTTGCTTTTAATAAGTAAACTCTGCATTCTATGGAGAATGTTTCATATATCTTTAAAAAAATTATACTTGCAAAAAAGTTTTAATGTTCGTACCTTTTTTTCAAAAAGTTGTGGATTTTGTCTTAAGTGCAATTGGGACAGAGATAGTATTGGAGTTTTGGATTACCCTTCCATTTTCATTTCTTCTCAAGGAACAAAATACATGTTATCTGTTTGGTATCGAATATTTTCAAAAATCTAAATTCCTGCCTTGGATGAAAAATTCCCACTTTCAACATGAAAAAATTGCGAGTGAAAAGTATTTCAGTACCATGGACAAACTACAACTCTTAAAAGCAATAGCACTGATAATCTCACTATAAGAATTAAAAGTATGTGCAAATATAAGATAGAAAGATGAAAATATCAGTGCCCATTAAGGTATTCGACTACGTTCAGAACCATATTTTAAAAAAGCGCATAAATGGACAATTTTCATTATATTTAGTGTCACTTAGATTAGAATACATGTATACAATTGTTTCAGACGTGCATGACAAAAAATTATTTCAAATACAATATTTTTTGGAAGAAAATTAACTTAGAACTAACCTTTTTTTTTTTTTTTTCCAAATAGTTTCTCCTTTTGGCCAAAAAAATAGCTTCTATTGTAATAATATTTTATAATATATAGATCAGACCACTGTACAGGTCTCAACTATGATTTTGAAGAATTTAAATTATTTTTCCAAAGTTACAACCATTTGAAATAATTAACGGCGTGGTATTTTCTTAAAATTTCTCCCTTCTGTTTTCATAAGACATGGATAAAACCGACTTCCAGGGTTTATGCGTTTCAAAAATTCCTAGTTTAGCCTCACAGCCAGGGTCTGGAGGTTTGAATACGAGGCAAAATATTACAATACAATACAGAAGCATTTTCAGGGAGGGGAGACATTTGGAAAAAGGTTATTCCTAAGGGTATTTTTGCAAAATATTAGCTATTTAAATAATTTTTATTGAAAAGTACTATTATTAAAAACAATTTTTTATATACATTTTTTAATCTAAGTACGGCACTAGAAAATATCATAATAATATCCACATTTACGCTTTTTGCGAAAATCACGGTTTCCGAACGTAGTCCGAATACCCTTAATATACAGCGTACCGCGGGCTGGTATGGGTTCGGTGTACGGGCGCGAAACCAGTTAAAGTGGTAATCAGCTTAACTGTTTAGGACCAATTATTTTAAATTCAGCGAATGTTATATTGCTACAAGTGAGAATTACAGATTATTTTCTGAAATTTAATCTATATTGATCCTAATATTTAAAAATAATAAATGTTTCTACACTTAACATTTCTGACCATTTTGAGTACATCTTTTAAAATGGTTGTGTATAAGAAAGAACTAAGCACTAAGATATCTAACTTACACATTCTTTTTCAGTACATCCGTTGAATTTCGATAAAATAAAATCAATCAGTCATTGAAAGATAAATCGAAAGTAATTTTGTAAGGAGTAATAGCAATTTCAAAATCATTTTAAGATGCTCACCTAAAATTAGGAGTTTGATTTTTTTCTCTATATGGAATTAAATAAATTTTTGTTTACTTATTATCCAAAATTCAGGGAGCAATGACATATTTGAGTGACCCTAAGCAAAATTGCTTCACATCAGATAATTCTTTTTTTTTTTATTTAAAGCCAATAAGAATCACTGGAATAATGTAAATGATATTATTTGATTTATTCTTAGTGGATTACTTAAATCCAGTTAAACATCGAGCAATGCTACAAAAAATGAATGGGGAATATAAGTACACAATCAGTGAAAAATAAGAATAAGAACAGCCACCAAGAAAAATTCTGTTTATATACTTTCATGCAGAACATTTTGTTTGTGTGTGGATACGGGTTTTATGTATTATACTGATATTCTACAAGAAAAGAAATGTGTAAACTTTAAAATAAAATTTTGATTTTCTTTATTTTTTAAGGGATAGGTGCCCTATTGTGTTGTTTTATCTCCACGAAAGTAATGAACTAAGAAATGCTATTAATACTCCTTATTATCATAGATATAAACCTTAAAGCTCAACCCTATCGCGCATAGCGTAGTTATTTTATTATAGTAGGTTCAAAAATTGCATATGGTTTTATCAGGTATTTCAAATCTACATATTAAATCTACATTTTAGAGTTAAATTATACAAACAATTTTTGTAAAAAAGTTTTTATTTTAATATACATAGGAGTAGATCATCAAAATATGAAAATAAAATATAAATGAAAACGTAAACAAGAACTTTGGGTTCCACAGCTAAATAGGCCTTGGAAAAAATGTCGTAGCCGGTAAATTACGGGTTGCGCAAGAATATCTTCACATCTACATTGCCCGTGGAAATCGCGGGATACACAGCGAGAGCATTAAAGTTTAAAATTTCGCTCAATAATACCTTGGAGTTCACACCGCAGGATCTCCTACATAACCTTTTCTCACCCCCCCCCGAGTGTTTTGTTCCTCGCTTTTTTTCCTCTCTCTCCCCTCGTTTATCCACTGAAGTTGAGTGAAAACCGTCTGTATGACCGATAGGAAATAGTGAACCATATTTTTTCTCTTTATTATTCTTCATCTGTTTCAAGTAAAAATTTAGAATCATTAAGGTATCCGACTACGTTCGGAACCATGATTTAAAAAGCGCATGAATGGATACTTTTACCGTCTATTTAGTGTCTCTCTTAGATTAGAATACATGTATAAAATTGTTTTAAAAAACATTTTGACAAAAAATTATTTAAAATACATTATTTTTGGCAAAATTAACTTAGAATAACCTTTTCAAAATGTTCTCCTTTTTGTGAAAAATAATACTATTATAATAATATTTTTGCCTGTATATAGCTTAAAGACCTGTGTACAGAGGCTCAACTACGAGAGTTTTTTAAAGGAAAAATTCACATTATTTTCAGGTTACAACCATTGAAGTAATTATCGGCGTTTTTTTTTAAATGTCTCCTGTTGTGTGGTGTGTCGTAAAACATGGATAAACGCTTCTAATTTATATATTTCAAAAGTTCTAGTTGAAGACCTCTGTACAGATTTTGAGCTATACACAGGCAAACTGGCCAATGCCTCTTAGAAGCATTTTCCCTTCTCCAAAAGGAGAATACTTTAAAAAGTAGGGTCATTCTATGTTACAAGCATTTTTTGTCAAAATATTGTACTTAAATAATTTTTATTACGCCAATACTATTCTTACAATTTTGCCATACATTTTTCTAATCACAAGAGTGACGATAAATTTCCTAAATATTATCCATTTACACTCTTTTTCAAAATCACGGTTCCGAACGTAGTCGGATACCTTAATACAAAATATTTTTAATATCTTAGAATTAGAGTTGTAAATCATGCATATTGATTTCTGCTCACAGGTGGTTAAGATGATGTTCACTGTGGTGATCCTGTTCGCGGTGTGCTGGCTGCCCATCCATATCTTCAACCTCCTCATTTACTTCAACAGCAACTTGGTGATGCCAGAAACTGATTCCGAATTCGTCAACTTCACGGCTGCTTTCTTCACTTGCCACTGGGTTTCGATGGCCAACAGCTTCGCTAATCCCATCATCTACTGCTTCATGAGTGAGAACTTCAGAGTAAGGTTTGCCTTTTCTACTACATGTATCACCTGTCCATTTGCCTCTTTAAATACTTAAAACTTTCGAAAACAGTATAGAGAACGAAATGCAATTTCAAATAATAGATTCTTATTAATGATACTGTTTCAAGGAGAATTAAATTTTCTCTCTTCATGCGTGATGCACAGTGAGGTATTAACACTATTTATAGGCCCTGGTTCTTTAAGTATTAAAAAAATATATATACCCACCCTAGCTGACTTTTTAGGGGTGAACCCCGGTTTGAGGTATACTAGAGTGACAATTAAATAACCAGATTAGTCTTAAAAACTAGCTATATTGAAAACAATGTAAAAATAACTTTTAATCCCTTCAACATTCACACTTTCCCTATCAATACATAGCTGCATATGAGTTTTCCATCGTTCAAAGCAGTATTTTGGTTCATTACGTGTCACCAGTTTTTTACTTCACCTCATTTACGGATTAAAAATGTGTTCCTTCAAAGCATTTTTCACTTTAAAAAACATGTAGATATCGAATGGGGTGAGATCTTGTGAGTAAGAAGGATACCCGAGCACAGTAACATGTTTGGCTGCCGAAAACTGTTTTACACAGAAAGCAATGATCAGGTTTTTTGGTACCAAATTTCACCATACTCAAATTTTTGACCAAAGTTTTTCTTATTGTCTCTCTGTCAATGTTCGTAACATCCGGCATCATCCGAACACTCAAACTTCGGTTTTTTCTCGCGATTTCATTAATTTTTATTAAAGTTTTCATCCGTTCTCGATGACACATGTCGACCAGAATGTTCGTCATCGTCAAAAGCATCCCTGCGTTCCAAAAATCGTTTGTACCATTAAGAAATTTGACCACGTGAAATGCAGTCATCTCCAAAAAACTTCTGTTAACAATTTAAAACGTTAAGTTGGAGTTTTTTTTTTCACTTGGAATCTCAAATGAATGCGCAATTCAATTTTAAAGTTTATCGTGATCGTGACACTTCGACTCAACAATCACTTACTCAAACAAGGATGATAAACAAAGTGAACTAGATAGAGGGATGGGAAATAACGTGCCACCTACCCCGGAAGGATCAAGGTCAATTATATTCCCTTCCCAATCCTTCACACCAAGCCTAACGGCAAGGGCAGCGTTTCTCAAACTGTGGGTACTGTGGTAACTGTGCGAGGGGGGCGCGAGCCTATTGAAAAGTCTGATATGTTGCTGAAGATATGTTGAATAAAGAATTTAAAAAACGAAACATATACAATATTGTGTATAACCATTTGATGAAAATGCAGAGTTTAAAAAACACTAGATTTATCTCTAAAACTTAAAAGACTACAAAAATTTGAAAATATAACATTACTTATTTTTTTTCCATGTCAGGCACAAAACATCCAGAAAATGCAACGATATGATAGATCTATTTCTTTATCCATCCATTGCATCATTCCTAGTTTCAACAACTTTCTCAAAAATGAAAAAAAAAAAAAAAAAATTAAAAAAGGCATAATCTAAAGGGTTGGTAAAAACTTTGGTAAACTGAAATATTGAAATAAAATTTTTTTTTATTTGGGGGCGGTTTATATTTTAAAAAATTTCTAAAAAGGGTTTTATTCAATTGAAATCCCAAATTTAATATTTCATCAAAGAATGAATTTCGGATTTGGTTGATCTTATAAGAGGTGGTGTGATTCTATTTGTGTGTGTGTGATCATTAAGAATAAAAACTTCTTTTTTAACTAATACTTAACAAGTAATATAAATTTTTTAAGTCGATTCCTACTTAGGTCAAGAAAGAAAATTTTTTTATTTCAGTTAATTATATTTAATTAATGAATTGAAAACTGTTTTTACACCAAGTGTGATCCACTACAAGTTTAAAAGAATTATATTTGAAGCTAATGGCGTAATGAAGAATATAAGGGCTTTCCCTCTGCAGAGTCAGCTTTTGGACCCAAAGCCTTAATACTTACTTGGTGTCAGTCAGGTTTTGGATTCCCTAGAGTCAAAAGGCCCACTCGCAATGCGGGGGTGTACGTTACGCCATTGATTGAAGCTAAGAAAAATTCGATCTAAAAAATTACTGCCACCATCTGTTGGTTCTGACGTGCTCTAACTTCTTCAAAAATAACGCAGAATAAATTTAAAATTAAAAAATAAGAGTTAATATTTGAAAAAAAACTGTATTAATATCAAGTGTCTTCAACTACAAGTTAAAAAAATTTATTTGAACTTCAGTGGATAAATAAAAAATATTTTATTAATGACTGAAAATTTGAACAAGATATATATATATATATATAGGGAGAAAATGAAATAATAGTAAGAATTGAAAAAACGATCACATTATCAAAGTGAACCAATTTAATATTTAAAAAACATAAAGTGGTCGTATTAATATATACTACTATTTTTCAAACCATTCCCAAAAAAAACCTTGAAAATATCCCCAAAATTTAATAAAAAAATAAAACTTACACTTAAAAGGGAAAAAACCTTTTTACCTTTATTCATAAAATTAAATGGGGTTTAAAAAAATTTAATTTTCTGTGGAATAAATTTTTTTCAAAAAGTTTGTAGTGTTTTTGCATTAAAAAAGTGATCTCCTACTTGAAAATTTGTTCAAAAAAGAACAATTTTTTTTAGTAAAAGAATAATGTCATAATAGCTCTAGTAAAAAAAAATGAAAAATCTATTATAATATCTAAAAATAAAATTTCCCTAGTAAAGAATAAATCTTTTTATAATATCTAATAATAGAATTCTAATAAAAAAAATAAAAAACCCTATTATAATATCTAATAATAAAATTTCCCTAATAAAAAAAAATATAAATCTATTATAATATCTAATAATAGAAACCCCAAGTAATAGTAATGTTTACATTTTTTTTTTTTTAAAACTTTGGAAAAAGGTTTTTTTTTTTTCTTTCAAAATTTTAAAAGAAGATGGTGGTAAAAAAATTTCCCAAAAAAACTTTTTATTCTCATTATCAAAACACTCTTTGTTCACAGAATGTTACATCTTTAAAGGGGTTGCTGTGTTGCTTTGTATTAAAATTTTTGGGTTTTAAAAAAAAAAAATTTCAAAATAGAATGGATATAATGAGAAAAACTTTTTCTTTTTTTTGTTAAAATTTGAATTAAAATCTTGGCTACTAGACATGTCTAAAAAATTTTTTTATATAGATTCTTTTTGGGAAAGGTTGCAAAAAACAATTTTGTTGCTTTAATCAAGAAAAACATCGTTAAAAATGGGGGGGTATTTAATTGTAAAAAGAAGAGCATTTTTTTAAAAAGGGGAAAACTATTATAAAGGGTTAACAAAAGGGGGCTCCCGCAATAATTTTGAATATTGTATGCAAAAAAAAAGTCGTGTTTTGTCACGCTTTTTACTCCCTCTCTTAAAATTCTCATCGTTAACTCTTCCAAAAATTTTAAAATATTCCTATATATCCCAAAATATTTGGAAAATTTTGCATATACACAAATTTTGAACGGGAAAAGTTTGTTTTAGAATTTTGGGAAAAAACTTTGAGAATTTTAATATCTGGGGTTTTAAAACCCGGATATACACTTTTAGTATACCAACAACCCCACCAACTGCAAAATTTTTTAAAACCCCAGCAATTTTAAAGGGCCCCATCTAAATGGTAGAATAGTTAAAGTTCCTGTGCTACAGTCATTAAAATGGATCTTAAAATTGGAAGAAAAAAAAAATTTAAAATGATACGATGAATTCTTTGTGTAAAACAAAAAATTCCCAAAAAATAAAAAAAGTGCATATCCCGTGGAACATTCTGTATGAATATTTTTCATTTAAAATTTCCCAATTTTAATCTTTTTTCATAAAAGTAACTTTAAAAAATTCTAAAAAAAGCTGTGGCCCTGTCTTTTTAAGCCTACCCCCTACCCCAAAATATCGGTAGCTTTTGGTGTCCATTGCAAAATTTAAATCCCTTTTTGTGCGCGTGTGCATACCCAATTTCAACCATTCAAAAACAAAAAAATAGATTTTCTCTCAATTTTGAGCCTTCGTCAAGTGACGGTAACGACTCTCCCCACTTTTTCACACCACGCCAACGTGATGACTTTGAGCCACAACAGGTTTATTGCGAATCAATCAATCTAGAAGGTAAATCTTCAAGGGTGTCGACACTCGACGCCAACAATCACGAGTTCATGGCCATGATCCATGGATTATCATGTCATAAGACTTCAAGATGCAGCATTGAACATAAATAAAATGTACTAAATAAAATATTTGCATCAGCACTGCTTCTGTCTCTTTTAAGGTTTCCGACTATGTTCGGAACCGTGATTTTGCAAAAGCGTATAAATGGATAATATTTATGATATTTAGTGTCACTTGGATTAGAAAATGTATATAAAATTGTTTTGAGAATAGTATTACAATAAAAAATTATTTAAGTACAATATTTTAACAAAAAATGAACATAGAATGACCCATTTTCAAAACATTCTCCTTGGGAAAAAATGCTTCTATTATAATAATATTTTGCCTGTATATACCCTCGATCTAGTACAAGAGGCTCAACCAGAATTTTGAAATATATAACTTAGAAGTGGGTTTATCCATGTTTTACGACAACAGAGGGGAGAAATTTTTTTAAAAAAAGCCGATAATTATTTCAATGGGTTGTAACTCTGAAAATAATGTGAATTTTTCAAAAATCATAGTTGCGCCTCTGTGCAGAGGTCTGAGCTATATACAGGTGAAATATTATTATAATAGAAGCATCTTTTATAAAAGGAGAACATTTTGAAAAAAGGTTATTCTAAGTTAATTTTTTGCCGAAATATTGTACATATATAATTTTTTTTGTCAAAATGTCCTTAAAACAATTTTATACATGCATTCTAATCTATGTGACACTAAATATGAAAATTATCCATTTATGCGCTTTTTTAAAATCACGGTTCCGAACGTAGTCGGATACCTTCACAGTAACGGACTGAATTTTTTAGAATTCTTCCTTGAAAAAAATAGCTATGAAACCAAAGTCCATGTTATTATCTATATATATATTAAACATTTTATATAATACTATAAAATTTTGAAAACTCTTTGAGTCAGGTGACACATTTAAACCAATATAGTCATTTATAGCCGATAAATCAATATGAAAAAGATATCTCTGGTACAAATATTATTTCATTCAGAAGATAATAATTACTTGAACAATTACGCTCCAACTCATACAACTAGACATATTCAAGATTGGTTTATAAGAGCATTCGGACGAATTCACATATATGCCTATCATTCCAGTCGCCGAATATCAATACTAATGAGTGTCTTTGATCGATTCTCGCAAACAATAGCAGACGGTATGCACTGTAAACCTCTATGCTGGGCTTTTCTCAACATTTATTGCACGTTAAATGGAGATTTACGTCATTGATGTTAGATCCAATACTAGACTATGTAATCTTATTGCACACACACCCGCGGGCGCACACACACCCACATACATATATGTATGATGTATTATATATATCTACATATATTTATGCATATATGTAATGTAACTATCTGTGTACGTATATTTTTAAAAATATACACAGTGACACTGTAAATAATGGATTATCACAACTTATATTTTGTCCACTAATAATCTTCACATTTGCTCTTGATGAATAGCAAAATTACAAATTAAAAGTTAAAAGTCACAAATTGATTGATTACAAAATTACAAATTGAATGATTACAAAATTACAAATTGAATGATTACAAAATTACAAATTGAATGATTACAAAATTACAAATATTGATGGATTACAAAATTACAAATTGAATGATTACAAAATTGTCAAACAGATGACACCATAGTTATAGTTGGCTTCTGCTTCACAGTCTTCCAACACAAAACAAGGATATTCATATTGACTGCTTATGTGTTATTATTTCATGTGTATGAAAAAATATTTTGTACTTGAAGTTTTGAAATTATGTTTGCTTATTGAATCTATTTTTTTGCAACTTATATCATTTATACAAGTCATTCTGTTTAGTTTTATTTTTGAAAATAATAATATTTGATTGCATGTGCAATATTTAGGTTTAAATCTTTTAGTCCTGAATAATTCTCTTCAATTTTTCTATCACTATTATACTTAAAATTTCTTTCGAAGAGGAATATTCAGATTCTATAAAGCCG